>JAJOOR010042431.1:0-10801 GCA_036250505.1 Solanum acaule
CGCAGTCTGTTCCACCTAGTGGTGGGGTTGCAAAAGCATCACCTCAGAGTTAATATCAGTCTTTTTCATATGTTTAAGCGGATCTTTTTAAGACAATTTCTTACTTTTGTTGCTTAGTTATCTTTAGGTTTTATAGTGTTTCAAGCACTGTTTTAAACTGTAGTTTGTTTTTGTCCCCATATCTGGGCTGCGTATTGTTTTCCTTGTTATATCTTTCAATTTGTTGGATGTGTTCTCAATTAAATTTCCTAGGGGCTAGGCATGTATGTGCATGTTATTCTATGCTTCTTTTCAAGAATTTCAAATGGTTTACGGAGTAGCAGCGGAGACCTCAAAATCAGGGAGGTTTCTGTTTCTGTAAGTTTGTTTTTGAAGGATGGTATGCTGAATTCAGACTTCTTCAGTTTGCAATATACATCTGATGTCTTATGTCTTAAGTATTTCTGATATAGATGCATGAATTTACTTTGAGAAAAAAGTTTTATGACCAAGACCTTTTATTTCACCATTATCCGCGTCATTTATATATAAGTTAGAGGCCATTCAACAAAATTAGGTGTTTTTTAATGTGTTCGTTATATTAATATTTTTTTTGTGATGTGTTTTTTTTTTTTTTCCAAAACCTTTAGTAATGACCTAGGGAAATTGTATGTACAGCCTCATCATGATCTGTTCCATTTTAATAGCATATAGGGGCCACTCAAAAAATAAATTAGTTGAGTTTTTCTATTTTTCGCGTGTAACTTCAATGATTTTTTTTTGGAGATACGACTTTCGGGCACTTGTTTTTGCAAAACAATTGCACTTCCGTAATGATCTAGGGGAGCAGTACATGTCTTTTTTTTTTTTGCAAAACCATGGCCCTTTTTTGGAAGTTTCTGTTTCAGAATGACCTAGGGAAATTGTATGTATAGTCTCACAATTTTCGGATTTACATGCCTTTTTTAGGAATTGCGCAAATTTCATAATTTTTCGTGTGTATTAGCTCATGGATTTGGGACCCCGGAGCACATAATTTTTTTTTCTCAAAAAACATTATGAGGACCTCCGTAATAAGTTGGGGAACCATCACATATACTAACACTATTTTTTAACGCCCATTTTCGCATTTACAAGCCGTTTTTTAAGAATCTTCCAAATTCAACAATTTTTCGTGTGCATTAGCCCATAGATCTGGCGCCCCTGAGCATCCAAATTTATTATCTCAAAAAACTTTATGAGGACCTCCGTAATGAGTTGTAGAACAATCACATATTCCAACACTATTTTTTTAACGTTCATTTTCGCATTTACATGCCTTTTTTAGAAATCACGCAAATTTCTCAATTTTTCTTGTGTATTAACCCATGGATATGGCGACCCGGAGCACCCAAAATTCTTTATTCAAAAACTTTATTAGTACCTCCGTAATGAGTTGAGGAACCTTCACGTATAAAAACACAATTTTTTTAATGCCAAGTTTTGCATTTATAAGCCGTTTTTTTGGAATCGCGCGAATTTCCCAATTTTTCGTGTGTAATAGCCCAAAGATATGGCTCCCGGAGCACCCAAATTTTTTTCTCAAAAAACTTTATGAGGACCTCGGTAATGAGTTGGGGAACCTTCACGTATACTCACACCATTTTTTTATCGCCCATTTTTCCATTTACAAGCATTTTTTTAAGAATCACCTAAATTCACCAATTTTTAGTGTGTATTATCCCATGTATCTGGCGCCCGAAGCACCCAATTTTTTTTCTCAAAACACTTTATGAGGACCTTCGTAATGAGTTGAGGAACCTTCACGTATACTCACCCCATGTTTTTACGCCCATTTTTGCATTTACAAGCCTTTTTAAAAAAATCACCCAAATTCCCCGATTTTTCGTGTTTAATTAACCCATGGATCTGGCTCTCGGAGCATCCAAAATTTTTTTCTCAAAAAACATTATAAGGACCTCCGTAATGATTTGGGGAATCTTCACGTATACTCACACCATTTTTTTAACCCTCATTGTCGCATTTACAAGCCCTATTTTAAGAATCGCCCAAATTTCCTAATTTTTTGTGTGTATTAACCCATGGATCTGGCGCCCGAAACACCCAAATTTTGTTTCTCAAAATTTTTTATGAAGACCTCCGCAATGAGTTGGGGAAACTTCACGTATACTCACACTATTTTATTGCCATTTTCATATTTACAAGCCCATTTTAAGAATCGCAAAAAATCTCCAATTTTTCGTGTGTATTAACCCATGGATCTGGCGCCCAGAGCACCTAATTTTTTTTCCAAAAAAATATTTATGAGGACCTCCGTAATGAGGTTGGAAACTTTTACGTATACTCACACCATTTTTAATGACCATTTCCGTATTTACAAGCCATTTTTAAGAATCGCCCAAATTAACCGATTTTTCGGGTGTATTTGCCCATTGATCTGGAGCTGGAGAACCCAAAGTTTTTTTCTCAAAAAACTTTATGAGGACCTCTGTAATGAGTTAGGGAACCTTCACGTATACTAACAACATTTTTTTAATGCTCATTTCTGCATTTACAAGTCCTTTATTAAGAATCACCAAAATTCAACGATTTTTCGTGTGTAATGCCAATGGATGTGGCGTCCGGAGCACCATAATTTTTTTTTCTCAAAAAACTTTATGAGGACCTCTGTAATTAGTTAGGGAACCTTCACGTATACTCATACCATTTTTTTAATGTCCATTTCCGCATTCACAAGCATTTTTTATGAATCACCCAAATTTATCAATTTTTCTTGTGTGCCCATGTATATGACTCCCGGAGCACCCAAAAGGTTTCACTAAAAAAACTTTATGAGAACCTCCGTAATGAGTTTGAGAAACTTCACGTATAGTCACACCATTTTTCAAAGCCCATTTTCACATTTACAAGCCCTTTTTTAAAGAATCACCCAAATTTCTCAATTTTTTATGTGTATTAGCCCATAGATTTGACGCCCGGAGCACCCATTTTTTTTTCAAAAACCTTTATGAGTACATCCGTAATGAGTTGGGAACCTTCACGTATACTCTCAAAAAAATTTTAACGCCCATTTCATTATTAACAAGCCCTTTTTAAGAATTGCCCAAATTCCCTGATTTTTAGTGTGTATTAATTAGCCCATGAATTTGGCGCCTGGAGCACCCAAATTTTTTTTCTACAAAAAACTTTATGAGGACACCTGTATTGAGTTAGGAAACCTTCACGTATAGTCACTCCATTTCTTTAATGCTTATTTCCGTATTTACTAGCCTTTTTTTAAGAATAGCCAAAATTCACCGATTTTCGTGTGTATTAGCCCATGGATTTGGCGTCCGGAGCACCCAATCTTTTTTCTTCAATAAACTTTATGGTGACCTCCGTAATAAGTTGGAAAATCTTCACGTATACTCAAACCATTTTTTTAACGTTCATTTTCACATTTACAAGCCTTTTTTTTCAAGAATCGCCCAAATTCAACTATTTTTCGTATGTATTAGCCAATGGATGTGGCGCTCGGAGCACCCAATTTTTTTTCTCAAAAAACATTATAAGGACCTCCGTAATGAGTTGGGGATCCTTCACGTATACTCACACCATTTTACAATTCCATTTCCGCATTTAAAAGCCTATTTTAAAAATCGCCAAAATTCCCCGATTTTTCGTGTGTATTACCCCATGGATCTGGCGACGAAATCACCCAATTTTTTTTCTCAAAAAACTTTATGAGTACCTTCATAATGAGTTGGGGAACCTTCACGTATTCTTACACCATTTTTTTAACTCTCATTTCCGCATTTTCAAACCCTTTTTTAAGAATTTCCAAAATTTACCAATTTTTCGTGTGTATAAGTCCATGGATCTGGCGCTCGGAGCACCCAATTTTTTTTCCCAAAAACCATTATGAGGACCTCCGTAATAAGTTGTGGAATCTTCATTTATACTCACACCATTTTTTAACGTTCATTTCCGCATTTACAAGCACTTTTTAAAGAATTGCCAAATTCACCAATTTTTCGGGTGTATTAGCCTATGGATCTGGCGTTCGAAGTAGCCAAATTTTATTTCTCAAAAAATATTATGAGGACCTCCGTAATAAGTAGGGGAACCTTCACGTATAATCACACCATTTTTTTAATGCCCATTTCCGCATTTACAAGCATTTTTAAGAATCACTCAAACTCCCCGATTTTTCGTGTGTTAATCCCATGGATCTGGCTACCGGAACATCCAATTTTTTTTCTAAAAAGTCTTATAAGGATATCATTAATGAGTTGGAAAACCTTCACGTATACTCACGCCATTTTTTAACGCATTTCTACATTAACAAGACTTTTTTCAAGAATCACCCAAATTTCTTGATTTTCAAGTGTAAAAGCCCATTGATCTGGCGCCCGGAGCACCCAATTTCTTTTTCTCAAAATCCTTTATGAGAACCTCCGTAATGAGTTGGAGAACCTTTACGTATACTCACACCATTTTTAAATGCCCATTTTCGCATTTACAAGCGCTTTTCTAAGAATCGCATAAATTCACCAATTTTTCGTTTGTATTAGCCCATGGATTTGGCGCCCGAAGAACCCAAATATTTTTTCTCAAAAAACATTATGAGGACCTCCGTAATAAGTAGGGAAACCTTCACATATAATCACATCATTTTTTTAATGTCATTTCCGCATTTACAAGCCTTTTTAAGAATCGCTCAAACTCCCCGATTTTTCGTATGTTAATCCCATGGATCTGGCTCCCGGAACATCCAAATTTTTTTCTAAAAAGTCTTTATGAGGATATCATTAATGAGTTGGAAAACCTTCACGTATACTCACGACATTTTTTAACGCGCATTTCTACATTTACAAGACTTTTTTTAAGAATCACCCAAATTTCTTGATTTTCAAGTGTATAAGCCCATTGATCTGGCGCCCGGAGCACCTAATTTATTTTTCTCAAAATCCTTTATGAGAACCTCCGTAATGAGTTAGAGAACCTTCACGTATACTCACACCATTTTTAAATGCCCATTTTCGCATTTACAAGCGCTTTTCTAAGAATCACATAAATTCACCAATTTTTCGTGTGTATTAGCCCGTAGATTTGGCTCCCGGAGCACCCAATTTGTTTTTCTCAAAAACTTTCTGAGAACCTCTGTAATGAGTTGGGAAACCTTCGCGTATACTCACACCATTTTTAACCCCCCTTACCGCATTTACAAAGCCTCTTTTAAGAATTACCCAAATTCCTCAATTTTATGTCTCTATTAGCCCATAGATTTGTCTCTCGAGCACCCAATTTTTTTTCTAAAAAACTTTATTAGGACCTCCGTAATGAGTTGAGAAATGAGAACCTTCACGCATACTCACACAATATTTTGAATGCCCATTTCCGTATTCACAAGTTCTTTTTTATGAATCGCCAAAATTTCCTGGTTTTATGTGTGTATTACCCCAGGGATCTGATGCCCGGATCACCCAAACTTTTTACCTCAAAAAATATTATGAGGACATCCGTAATGAGTTGGGAGCCTTCACATATAGTCACAATATTTTTTAACGTCCATTTCCACATTTGCATGTCTTTTTTTAAGAATCACCCAAATTTCCTGATCTTTCGTTTGTAGTAGCCTATGGATCTGGCGTCTGGAGCTCCCAATTTTTTTTTCTTAAAAAATATTATGAGGATCTCCATAATGAGTTAGGAAACCTTCACGTATACTCCCACCATTTTTAATACCTATTTTCGCATTTACAAGCCTTTTTTTTTAAGAATCCCCCAAATTCACCAATTTTTTGTGTGTATTAGCCCATAGATATGACGTCCAGAGCACCCAAATTTTCTTCTCAAAAATCTTTATGAAATCCTCCGTAATTAGTTGGGAAACCTTAACGTATACTTATATCACTTTCTTAACGCCCATTTACGTATTTATAAGCCTTCTTTTAAGAATCGCCTAAATTTCCAATTTTTCCTGTGTATTAGCCAATGGATCTAGCAACCGGAGCACCCAAAATATTTTTCGCAAAAAATTTATGAGGATCTCCGTAATGAGTTGGGTAACCTTCAATTTTACTCACACCATTTTTTTAAGATCCATTTCTGCATTTACAAGCCTTTTTTTAAGAATCGCCTAAATTCACCTATTTTTCGTGCGTATTAGCCAATGGATCTACCGTCCAGAGCACCCAATTTTTTTTTCTCAAAAATCTTTATGAGGACCTCTATAATGAGTTAAGGAACCTTCATGTATATTCACACCTGTTTTTTAATGCCCATTTCTGCTTTTACAAATCCTTTTTTAAAAATTGCCAAAATTTATCAATTTTTCGTCTGTATTATACCAATGATCTGGCTCCCGAAACACCCAAACTTTTTTTCTCAAAAAAATTTATGAGGAACCTTGGCGTATATTTACACCATTTTTTAAACACACATTTACGCATTTACAAGCCCATTTTTAAGAATAGTCCAAATTCACCGATATTTTATATGTAAAAGCCCATGGATCTGACGCCCGGATCACCCAAAAAATTTTTCTAAAAAAACTTTATGAGGACCTCTGTAATGGGTTGAGAACCTTTACGTATACTCACTCCAATTTTTTAATGCCCATTTCCGCATTTACAAGCCTTTTTTAAAAATTGCCCAAATTCACCAATTTTTCGTATGTATTAGCCAATGGATCTAGGTCTAGAGCACCCTAAATTTTTTTCTCTACAAATTTTATTAGGACCTCTGTAATAAGTTGAGGAACCTTCACATATATTCACATCATTTTTAACGTCCAATTCCGCATTTGGAAGCCCTTTTTTAAGAATCGCTAAAATTCCCCAATTTTTCGTGTGTTAGCCCATGGATTTGACGCCCGTAGCACCCAATTTTTTTTCTCAAAACACTTTATGAGGACCTCTGTAATGAGTTGGGGAACCTTCACGTCTACTTACACCCACAGTGTCTACACTGTACTCGTACTGGTCTACCTACCTATTTCCTCTGATGCCTTAGCTATCATGACATTTCGCATGATATCATCTCTAACTTTTGCAAAGTTATGACCAAGGTTGATTATATATGAAGCATGTCTTGATGCAACTGCTTATACCTTCCTGCCTTAGCAGTCATTCATGAACACATCTAACAATAAATTAATGCAGAAGGGGTGAACATGAACATCCTGGCTACCACAAATGCAATGACCAACAACCAAAATCAACATTAACAGTTTCAGCATGCCTTCTTCACTGATCGACACGTCCTTGGGACTGTCCAGCAACCAGTTTTGTAGCAAATTTCTTCCCTCATATCGGCACAGCTCCATCGTGTAGAATTTACGATTTGGTTGGTAATTTGGCTCTTTTGTCCATCCCAATCATTCAGACGTAGGGATGTCACCTTTATCCTCAGCTTCTGGGTCCATTATTCTCTAGTATAAAAGTGACGACAACTATATCCTAGCATTGCTAGGCAGAGTTACCTAGTACCTATTGCTAGTGGGAGGTGGCAGGTATCCCGTGGAATTAGTCGATGTGCATGAAGCTGGCCTAGACACCAGTCATTGGTGTCTTGTCCTTGACGACAACTCTCTCTCTCTCACGCTGGTCCATTTGTCAGTTCGACATTAAAGATGTTATTCTCAAGGGTTAGCTGACAGATTATGTGGAGCAACTGCAAGACCTTGTTGATCCTTACTAGTCTACCTAAGTTTGCAAGCTGCATATTTCACTGCCTTAACCGAACTCTTTAGCCTAGTTGCTCTTCTTTGTTCCTTTTTCTACAAGCATCAATTTTTTAGTGGTGGAACAAACAACTCAATGTTTAACTCCCACAATGAGTATAGTTACCTATTTCCTTTAGCATAGATATACTAAAGCTATCATCTTTACAGGTTCCAAAAAAAATTATTGTTAGATTGGTTTTATGGTCTGTGATTTAACGTTTCCTTGATGAACTTGGTGATCTGGACTACTTCCTCCGCATGCATTTTTCCATCACATTGTCTAGCTCCTTTTATCCAAAACCAAATATGTCAATGACTACGAGAAACAGGCGAGGATGCCTCATTATATGGTTTATCTACCTATCAGCAACAAGAATACCTAAACAGCATCAGCATCCATTCATAAATCCAGGAGACCATGTTACAGATAACCATCTAGGATTTCACTTGTAAGCTAAATACCGCAGCCAAGTTTGCTTATGCATAACTGGAAATCATACGTACATCCTTTCACACTCAAAACTTAACGCAATAACCCCTAATTTAGGTTACATGGACCATTTTACAGATACAATCACGTTTACTCAGATTTTTCTTCAATCTCTAAGTGTATTGGGAACAATTCCATGAATACACAAACCCAACTCAAAAGTTTATACTTTTCAGCTTCAAAAATCCAGACAATTGAATATGCATCACCAAAACGAACACTTCACATCTATAAACAACATTCCTCATGCATTCAAATAAAACTGTTCCAACTACACCAGTCAGTAAAAAGAACAAAACTTCATCCTCAAAACGGACATATACTACTACATATTCATTACAAAACTGATATAATTCATTCAATCTCAAACAATTCTTTCAAAATTCACTAAAAACAACAGTCACAATCAAAAGGGCAAAGTGAAGTACCTCCAGCATTAGACCTCCCAAAACCCAACTCCTCTTCTGTGTATAAAGTAAACCCATCTGCCGTTTTCTTCCTCGACCGACGTCGTGGCTCAGATAACACATTATCTTTCGGAATCCTACTACTTGTTTCCTTGCTTTTCTTCACCTTTTTCGGCTCTGTAACAGCAACTCCAGTTGATTTTTCTTGTAATTCCGGTTTCTTCCTCTTTTTTCCGGCAAATATATCGTCGATTTCACTGCCTGGCTTTTTGGTTTTGGATGAAGGAATTGGTTTCTCCTTTTCTACAACAGCAACTGCTGCTACTTCCACTGGTTTAGGCTTCTTCAAATTACTCTTTTTTGGCATTGTTGGAAGTGAAAACTGTGGAATTATACCTAAATTCAGCTAAATCGTGAAGAAAAAATTGAAGATAGAAGAGTAATTTGATAAGTGAAAGAAGAGAAAGTCCAGGGATTTGGGGTGATTTCTATCTTAAACCCTAGGTAGGGTTAATTAAAGGGAAAAGGGTTTAAAAATATAACCCCTCAACTATTGAAAATTGAAAATAGAATAAAAATGTTCTCCGTTTGGTTTTGTGATTTAAAAATATCTTTGAACTATTAGAATTGAGATAAAAGTCCTCTTGCTTGTACGAAATACATGTATTCCATTTTATGACTCCTTCTGTATAATAATAGTTGTCCACTATTCTATTTTGGAATGTCCAACAATATTTATCCACTTTATGAAATCGATAGATAATTCTACACTTAGTTCCTAATTCACCCTTATCATTAGTTATAGTTATTTTTCTATTACATTTTTCATGGCATTGTATTTATTATATTTAAATAGTGATATAGTAAAATTACTCTTTTATTTATAGTTTCTTAAGGAGTGTGCAAAGTCAATAGTGGACAAGTATTGTTGGACGGAGGAAGTAATATATAGTATGGGGGATATACTTGTTTTATTGATAAAAAATTGTTAAAGCGGTAATAATAATATTTGTACGTGAAACAATGACTCACTAATTAAATATGGGAAAAAAGATTAAAATGTGTCTAAAAGACTCTACTGAGATAAAAATGAACTTTCAAGAATGTAGAGCATGTATAATGGTTGTCTATCTAGTATGGATCATACATGTATGGTAGCTGAAATGGACGACGATTTCTATTGCTATCGAGGAATGCATCATAATATGGTGAATATCACGACTTGAGTCAATATGGATAGAAGAAAGAATTCAATCTCCTATCGAGAAATGCATCATAATATGGTGAATATCACGACTTGAGTCAATATGGATAGAAGAAAGAATTCAATCTCCTTCGTGATCTTATTGACCTTAAGAGCAAGAAAGTCTCAACTCCCTAATTTAGAGAAAGAAAGATTTTCTTTTATTATTTCTTAATCGCGATGAATTCTACCTTAGAAACAAAAAACTACCACACTTGTTTCTTGTACATTGTGTTTGCTCCTTCCATGGAAAAAAAGTTTATTTTTTGTTCTTTCATAAAAAGCTTGAACATGTACGTATAATTGTAACTTCTAAATTCTAATAAAGATGGATAAAAATTCATAGAAAAAACATTTACCAAGTATTTCATATATTTCCTCCACATTTTCAAAATTTTGGATCACCTTTTTCCATTTTAAATCCCAAAAGGGGATGGGAGTGGGGGTGGGGGTGGGGAGACATCATTTCATGCAATCATCCTACATTATCAACTGTCAAGAATCTGCCTGTTATACCATTCATACAACCAGTTTGCTACTGAAAAATCTCCACCAATGTTTCATCACAAGCCGGGCAATGGATATTGGATTGTCAAAGCTTCAACTCTTCTTTGCAGATCTAACACCTTATCGATCAAAGGAAACTCCGGTGAAGTAACAAACTTCATGAAGTCTTGGAGTTTAGAACCAGAGACTAAGCTCTTGGCCTCAAGACTTATCTGCACACCCTCGTTAATGAGATCTGCAACAGTTACAAATTCCTTCTCTGAGAAACCTCGAGTTGTCATTGCAGGTGAGCCTATGCGTATACCACCAGGCACTAGTGCACTTTTATCACCTACAGTTTCATTGACGGTGTAAGGACAAGATAATAGATGTCAATAATAAATCACAATGGTTAAAGCTTCTAAACTTACCGGCTACTGAATTCTTATTGAGCGTGATTGATGCCATGTCAAGTATTTTCTCCACTC
>JAJOOR010042433.1:0-12882 GCA_036250505.1 Solanum acaule
CCCCCCCCCCCCCCCCCCCCCCCCCCCCCCCCCCCCCCCCCCCCCCCCCCCCCCCCCCCCCCCCCCCCCCCCCCCCCCCCCCCCCCCCGGAGAGAGGTTCTTTGTAAAGCCTCGCTATTAGAAAGAACTAGAAAGAGCTAGAATTAGAATTTGTCATTTTTGGAAAGAATGAAAAATCTGGAAATTTGACAAAATGAAGTTAAGTTTGAGTTTTGGTCAACTTCAAACGACCATAACTCTTAGCTCAGGATGAGTTAGGTGTGCTGCAAGATACCGTAGGTAATATATTTGAATTATCTTTCCAACGCCGCTGAGTTTGCATGATTTCGAGTTTGTATAAGGGAGATATGCCCATTTGGAGTTGAGCTGTTTAGATAAGGAAAATCTAAACCGGATTTTGGAAAGGTATTTTGGTCTTTTCCATACCCAATTAATTAATTTCGTTTTTAGAAGTTTAATTCAAGTCTAATCAGAATTAGATCAGTTTACACTTTTACCAAAACACGCTAGGGCTTGGAGAAAAGAGAAAAGAGGAGAAAGGAGAAGAAAAGTTCAAGATTCATCAAGTTCTTGCGATTTTGGACATGGATTTCGCCAAGGATTCAATCCTACGAGGTATGTGAGATCACATAGAGTTGGGTTAGTTCACTCACACGCCAATCATGATTCAATTCAGTGTAATTGTGTTCTTGAAAGAAAATATTATGAGTTCTTGATGAAATTTGTTTAAGTTCTTGTGGGTTCTTGTTGTTGAAGTCGTTGAGACGTTTCTTAAGTTTGATTCATAAAATTAGGTGTATTTTTGAGTATATTCCTACATACATTGGTGATATAGTCGAATCTAAGTGTTTGGGAAAAGAACCAATTGAATCTAGAGGGTTTAGAGTTGAAAAACGAGCAAGAAAATTCGTCAAATACCTGGGGAGGGGGCTGGGGCGCTGCGCCTCTCAGAGCGCCCCAAAGGAACTTCTAAAGTTTGGACTCTGGGATGCTGCATCAGCCAGACCGCCCCAACCCAACTTCTGAAGTTTTCCGTTTGGCGCCCCGCGCCACTCATAACGCCAGGGACGCCAGGTTTTCCACCTTTTCCCACTTCTTTCCGTTTGAGTTCCCTTGCAACGTACCTAAGTTTTCTAGTTGATTTATACACTCTAAGGTACATCTAAACATCATGAAAATATCCATAAATCATGAACCTTGAATAATTCAATTCAAGGAAAGTTAAGAGTCAAGTCAGGAGAAGTTCACAGAGTCTTCCAAAAGTCTTTTGCAAATGTTTTAACTTTGTTTTAAGATTTGAGTTTTGAGTTGAGTAAATAATAAGAGTAAAGTTCTTTTCTTCAAAATATTATACAGGAACTAAGTATTCCCAAGAGTTGAAATGTTTTCACATTTAAACAAGAAAGAAAACACCAATTTCCAAGAGAGCTTTTAAGCTAGTTTTTGAGTAATTACCTCAAATCACAGAAAGAGTTTTGTTTTTAAAACATATGAGTTAAGTATATATTGGGATTAGTATTGATCACCGATATGGGGATGAGTTCATAATAACTTAAGTCTCCATAAACCATGTAGCCATCATGGGTAGAAAAGGGTCATACTTTTTAGATGACACCTTAGTGCTTTTTAGCATAGACTAGTGGATCCACTTAGTTGAGGCATTCTATATCATGGCAAGGTATAGGAAAGTTCTGGAAGCATGGGTGAGACGATGTATCATCACTTTGGCTCATAGTGATGGTTGTCAGTTAGAGAAACTTCCACAGTATTATATTACTTTATATGTAAACTGAGTTGTTATTGTATTTCTTTAATACATTGAGTTGTTATCTACTATTTAAATGCTTTGTATAAACTGCACCTTTATTGTTGTTTTTACTTTGCATTTGAGTTGAGTATCCATGAGTCGAGTAAAGCTATGATAAGTGTTCTTTTCAAACTTATGGCAAGTTTAGTTTTCTTCTCGCATGCTCGTACATTCACTGATGCTATTTGGCCTACATCTTTTAATGATGCAGATACATGTAACCAGGATCAACATCCAGCGCCCCGTTGATCCAGTTGAGCACTTAGAGTCAGTTGGTGAGCTTATTTGCTTTACGGAGGACTCTTTTTCTATTGTTTTCTAGTATTTCAGTTGTTAGGATGATCGGGGGTCTTGTCCCGACATCCCTCTTAATATTTAGAGGCTTCATAGACAGTTAGTTATGAGTTCTTTAGTCTTGTATTTTAGATGTTTTGCTATGAGACTTGAGTTGCCAATTTGTCTAG
The DNA here is from genome assembly GCA_036250505.1 of Solanum acaule. NCBI lineage: Eukaryota > Viridiplantae > Streptophyta > Magnoliopsida > Solanales > Solanaceae > Solanum > Solanum acaule. The sequence continues at coordinate 2,272 of JAJOOR010042433.1, forward strand.
TCTAATATTTCTTTAAGTTATTGCATGAGTAATCCTTCGAGACTGTTTTCTAGCTATTTAGGTCTTTCTCTATAAGTTAAGTCAGGCCAAGGGTTTACTAGGGGTCAACAATGGTTCTCGAGTGCTAGTCCCGCCTAGGGTGTAGGCAAAGAGAGTGATAACTTGGTATCAGAGCCCAGAGTTCAAGAGTCCTAATGAGTCTATGAAGTCGTGTCTGTAAAGTCCTAGTTATCAGTGTGAAGCGCGCCACATCTATAATTAGGAGGCTGCAGCATTTACGAAATTCCTTCACTTCTTTCATATTCATTTTGTGCGACAGAGTTTATCTCTATAAAATTTCCTTCAAACTCATGCTTGCATGTGTCTTTCAGTTGATCATGCCTATATGAAGAGCTGTTTGAGGTCATCCTGCTAGGCGTAATGTTGAGGAGCAAGGGGTACCAAACGCACCTTAAGTGCAACCTCAAGGAGAGGACACCAATGCTGAATTTAGGGAAGCAATTCGAATGCTAAGTCAAGTTGTGATCAACCAAGTTAGGCAACAAAGAGGGGATCGATAGGAAGAGGCTGATACTTCGAAGATCCGTGAGTTCTTGAGGATGAATCCTCCAAGCTTCACTGGTTCAAGCACTACCGAGGATCCGGAAAATTTTGTTGAGGAACTGCAGAAGGTATTTAGGTTATGCACGTTGCTGATGCTGAGCTAGTGGAACTAGCTGCATATCAACTAAAGAGTGTTGCTAGGACCTGGTTTGACCAGTGGAAGAAGAGTAGGGATGAGGATGCGCCGGTTTGAGTTTGGTTGTGTTCGAGAGTGCGTTCTTGAGGCATTTTTTTCCCCGTGAACTGAGAGAATCCAAGGTACGGGAGTTCCTCACCCTTAAGCAGGATTCGCTAAGTGTTCATGAGTATAGTTTGAAGTTCACCCAACTTTCCCGATATGCTCCAGAGATGGTTACGGATATGAGAAGTAGGATGAGTTTATTTGTTGTCGGGTTGTCTCGTCTATCAAGTAAGGAAGGTAAGGCTGCGATGCTAATAGGTGACATGGATATAGCAAGGTTGATGGTTTATGTGTAGCGGGTTGAGGAAGAGAAGTTGAGGGATAGGGAAAAGTTTAGAAACAAGAAAGTTAAGACAGGAAATTAGTCTGGGTAGCAAATGAGTAATGTGAACCGTTCTTCCTTTCAGCAAAATCAAAAGGGACCTGCTCCATTATCTGCTCGTGCACCTGCACCCATAAACAAAGGTGAGTATAATGGTCAAAATTCACAGAACTTCAGAGCTAGACCAACGCAGTCTCAGGGTAGTGTGGCACAAAGAGGTAATTGGGCTACTGCATATGCTAAGTGTGGTAGGAACCACCCAAGTAAGTGTCATGATGGCTCCACTGGTTGTTTTAAGTGTGGTCAAGAGGGTCACTTCATGAAAGAATGCCCTAAGAACCGGTAAGGTAATGGGAATCAGGGCAATAGAACCCAATTTTCATCAGTTACTCCACCAGACAGAACTGCATCTAGAGGAGCTACTTCAGGGGAAGGCGGAGGAGCAAACCGCCTATATGCTATCACGAGACGTCAAGAGCAAGAGAATTCTCCAGATGTTGTCACTATTATGATCAAAGTCTTTACTTTTAATTTTTATGCTTTGATAGACCTGGGAGCGAGTTTATCTTTTGTGACTCCTTATGTTGCGATGAAATTTGATTTTCTTCCTGAGAAACTTTGTGAGCCCTTTTGTGTTTCTACACCTATTGGGCAGTCTATTCTAGCTGAGCGAGTCTATCGTGATTGTACCATTTCTGTAAATCACAATCACATGAACAACATGGCAGATTTAGTTGAGTTAGACATGGTTGATTTTGATGTCATTCTTGGTATGGACTGGCTTCATGCCTGTTATGCCTCCATCGATTGTAGAATTCGAGTTGTCAAGTTCCAGTTTCCTAATAAGCCAGTTATAGAGTGGAGTAGTAGTTCAGCAGCGCCTAAGGGTCATTTTATTTCGTACCTTAAGGCAAGAAAGGTAGTTTCCAAGTGTTGTGTCTATCACTTAGTCTGAGTTAGTGACTATAGTGTTGAAGCACCTCATATTGAGTCAGTTCCTGTTGTGAGTGAGTTTCTAGAAGTATTTCCTGATGATCTACCCGGATTCCCTCCTGAGAGAGAGATAGACTTCGGTATAGACCTTCTTCCAGATACTTATTCTATATCTATTCTGCCATATAGAATGTCCCCGGCAGAGTTGAAAGAGCTAAAGGAACAATTGAAAGATCTCCTTGATAAAGGCTTTATTCGACCAAGTGTCTCACATTGGGGCGTTCCGGTCTTGTTTGTGAGGAAGAAAGATGGTTACCTTAGAATGTGTATAGACTATCACCAGTTGAACAAGGTTACCATCAAGAATAAGTATCCTCTTTCGAGAATTGATGATCTTTTCGAACAGCTTCAGTGTGCTACCTGTTTCTCTAAGATAGACCTCAGATCAAGCTACCATCAGTTGAGGGTAAGGGAATGTGACATTCCAAAGACAGCATTCAGGACCCGTTATGGTCATTCTGAGTTCCTAGTTATGTCCTTTGGTTTAACCAATGCGCCTACAACATTCATGGACCTCGTGAATAGAGTATTCAAGTCATTTTTAGATATTTTTGTTATCGTATTCATTGATGACATACTAATCTATTCGAGGAATGAGGAAGATTATGCTAGCCATCTCAAAATAGTTCTCCAAACCCTAAAGGATAAGGAGTTGTATGCCAAGTTCTCTATGTGTGAATTTTGGCTTGAGTATGTGGCGTTCTTAGGCCACATTATTTCCAGTGATGGGATTAGAGTTGATACCCAGAAAATAGAGGCAGTGTAGAATTGTCCTAGACCCATATTTCCAACTGATATTATGAGTTTCTTGGGGTTGACTGGATATTATAGAAGGTTCGTAGAGGGGTTCCCATCTATTTTGTCCCCTTTGACCAAGTTGACTCAGAAAATAGTGAAGTTTCAATTGTCTGAAGCGTGTGAGAAAAGCTTTCAGGAATTGAAAAGGAGGTTGACTACTGCCTCAGTATTGACCTTACCAGAAGGTATGCAAGGCTTTGTGGTATATAATGATGCGTATAGAGTTGGTTTGGGTTGTGTGTTAATGCAGAATGGTAAAGTTATAGCTTATACCTCCAGACAATTGAAAGTTCATGAGAAGAACTACCTGACTCATTACTTAGAGTTGGTTGTTGTAGTATTTGCTTTGAAAATATGGCGTCATTATCTTTATGGTGTTCATGTGGATTTGTTCACCGATCACAAGAGTCTTTAGTACGTGTTTAGTCAGAAAGAGCTTAATATGAGACAGCGAAGGTGGTTAGAGTTACTCAAGGATTATGACATGAGTATTCTTTATCACCCAGGTAATGTTAATGTTGTTGTTGATGCCTTGAGTAGATTGTCTATGGGTAGTACCGCCCATTTGGAGGAAGATAAGAAGAGTTAGAAAAAAATGTGCACAGACTTGCATGATTAGGAGTTCGACTAATGGATTCCACAAAAGGAGGAGTAGTGGTGATGAATGGGGCTGAATCTTCATTAGTGTCAGAAGTAAAATAGAAGCAAGGCCAAGATCCTAATTTGCTTGAATTAAAGGCAATTTTTCATAAGCAAAAAGTATTGACTTTTGATCAAAGGGGAGATGGCGTATTAAGGTATCAAGGTAGGTTATGTGTACCAAGGGTGGATGAACTCCAAGAGAGGATCATGGAGGAAACTCATATCTCCAAATATTCTATCCATCTGGGTTCCACAAAGATGTATCGCGATTTGAGAGAAGTTTATTGGTGGAGTAGTATGAAGAAGTGCATTGCAGAGTTGTTGCTAAGTGTCCAAATTGCCAACAAGTTAAAGTAGAGCACCAAAGGCTCGATGGTATGGCTCAGAATATAAAACTTCCAAAATAGAAGTGGGAGATGATCAATATGGATTTCATCACAGGTTTACCACGGTCTCGCAGGCAGCATGATTCTATTTGGGTGATTGTCGATCGAATGACAAAATCAGCCCACTTTTTACCGGTAAAGACTACCCATTCAGCAGAAGATTATGCTAAGTTGTATATTCAAGAGATAGTTAGACTTCATGGGGTTCCGGTATCAATTATTTCAGACAGAGGAGCACAATTTACTGCATAGTTCTGAAAATCTTTTCAGAAAGGCTTGGGTTCAAAGGTGAACTTGAGTACTGCTTTTCATCCTCAGACACATGGTCAAGCAGAGCGCACCATTCAGACCTTAGAAGATATGTTGAGGCCCTGTGTGATTGATTTCAAAGGTAATTGAGATGAGCATCTACCTCTCATTGAATTTGCTTACAACAATAGTTACCACTCTAGCATCCAGATGGCTCTGTATGAAGCTCTTTATGGGAGAAGATGCAAATCTCCTATTGGATGGTTTGAAGTTGGTGAAGCTGGGTTGATAGGACCAGACTTAGTTCACCAAGCTATGGAGAAAGTGAAAGTCATTCAAGAGAGGTTGAAAACAGCGCAGAGTCGTCAGAAATCCTACACTGATGTTAGGAGAAGGGAGTTAGAGTTTGAAGTAGATGATTGGGTATACTTGAAGGTTTCACCCATGAAGGGAGTTATGAGATTTGGTAAGAAGGGAATCTTAGTCCCCGGTATATTGGCCCTTACAAAATATCCAAAAGGATTGGCAATGTAGCTTGTGAGCTGGAGCTACCACAAGAGTTAGCAGCGGTCCATCCGGTATTTCATGTTTCCATGTTGAAGAAATTCATGGTAGATCCTTCACTTATTATACCAACTGAGGATATTGGTATCAAGGATAGCTTGTCTTATGAGGAGATCTCTGTTCAGATTCTAGACCGGCAGGTTCGCAAGTTAAGGACCAAGGAAGTAATATCAGTCAGAGTTCTTTGGAGAAATCAGTTTGTTGAGGAAGCTACTTGGGAAGGTGAGGAGGATATAAAGAATAGATATCCACATCTCTTTGAGCCCGGAGAAATTCCAGATCAAGGTACTAATTCTCAGTACTCTTTAAATTGATATGCTTAATGTGTCAGATTTGCATGTAGGGTGTTTGAACTGAATTTTAGATGTTACACCCTTAGCTTACTAAGAGTAATCTCATTCAATGAATGTTTCCAATAGGGAGATATTGTAACACCTCACTATTTGAAAGAACTAGAAAGAGCTAGAATTAGAAAGAGTCATTTTTGGAAAGAATGAAAAATCTAGAAATTTGACAAAATTAAGTTATGTTTGAGTTTTGGTCAACTTCAAACGACCATAACTCCTAGATCAAGATCAGTTAGGTGTGCTACAAGATAACGTAGGAAAGATCTTTGAATTATCTTTCCAACGCTGCCGAGTTTGTGTGATTTCCAGTTCGTATGAGGGAGATATACCGATTTGGAGTTAAGCTGTTTAGATAAGGAAAGTCTAAACCAGATTTTGGAAGGGTATTTTGGTATTTTCCATAACCAATTAATTAATTTCATTTTTAGAAGTTTAATTGAGGTCTAATCAAAATTAGATCAGTTTACACTTTTACCAAAACTCGCTAGGGCTTGGAGAAAAGAGAAGAGAGGAGAAATGAGAAGAAAGGTTCAAGATTCATCAAGTTCTTGCGATTTTGGATGTGGATTTCGCCAAGGGTTCAATCCTATGAGGTATGTGAGATCACATAGCATTGGGTTAGTTCACCCACACGTCAATCATGATTCAATTCAGCGCAATTGTGTTCTTGAAAGAAAAGATTATGAGTTATTGATGAAATTTGTTTAAGTTCTTGTGGGTTCTTGTTGTTGAAGTCGTTGAGACGTTTCTTGAGTTTGATTCATAAAATTAGGTGTGATCTTGAATAGATTCCTACATACATTGGTGATATAATTGAATCTAAGTGTTTGGGAAAAGAACCAATTGAATCTAGAGGGTTTAGAGTTGAAAAACAAGCAAGAAAATTCGTCAAATACCTGGGGAGGGGCCTGGGGCGTCGCGCCTCTCAGAGCGCCCCATAGGAACTTCTAAAGTTTGGGCTATGGGGAGCCGCGCCAGCCAGAGCACCCCAACCCAACTTTTGAAGTTTTCCCTTTGGCGCCCCGCACCACTCAGAGCGCCAGGGATGCCAGGTTTTCCACCGTTTCCCACTTCTTTCCGTTTGAGTTCCCTTGCAACGTACCTAAGTTTTCTAGTTGATTTATACACTCTAAGGTACGTCTAAACATCATGAAAACATCCATAAACATGATATCATGAGCCTTGAATCCATAATTCAATTCAAGGAAAGTTAAGAGTCAAGTCAAGAGAAGTTCATAGAGTCTTCCAAAAGTCTTTTGCAAATGTTTTAACTTTGTTTTAAGACTTGACTTTTGAGTTGAGTAAAGAGTAACAGTAAAGTTCTTTTCTTCAAAAGATTATACGGGAACTAAGTATTCCAAAGAGTTGAAATCTTTTCACATTTAAACAAGAAAGGAAACACCGATTTCCAGGAGAGATTTTAAGCTAGTTTTTGAGTAATTACCTCAAATCACAGAAAGAGTTTTGTTTTTAAAACATTTGAGCTGAGTATATTTTGGGACTAGTATTGAGCACCGCTATGGGGATGAGTTCGTAATAACTCAAGTCTCCATAAACTATGTAGCCATCGTGGATAGAAAATGGTCATACTTTTTAGATGACACCTTAGTGCTTTTTAGCATAGACTGGTGGGTCCACTTAGTGGAGGCGTTCTATATTATGGCAAGGTATAGGACAGTTCTGACAGCGTGGGCGAGACGTTGTATCATCACTTTAACTTATAGTGATGGTTGTTGGTTAGAGAAACTCCTACAGTATTATATTACTTTATATGTAAACTGAGTTGTTATTGTATTTCTTTCATACATTGAGTTGTCATCTACTGTTTCAAATGCTTTGTACAAACTGCACCATTATTGTTGTTTTTACTTTGCATTTGAGTTAAGTATACATGAGTTCAGTAAAGTTATGGTAAGTGTTCTTTTCAAGCTTATGGCATGTTTAGTTTTCCCCTCGCATGCTCATACATTCAATGTTCTAATGTCATTTGTCCTGCATCTTTTAATGATGCAGATACAGGTAACCAGGATCAGCATCCAGCGCCCCGTTGATCCAGTTGAGCACTCAGAGTCAGTTTGTGAGCCTCATTGCTTTCCGGAGGACTCCTTTTACATTGTTTTCTAGTATTTCAGTTGTTAGGATGATCGGGGGTCTTGTCCCGACATCCCTCTTAGTATTTAGAAGCTTTATAGACAATTAGTTATGAGTTCTTTAGTCTTGTATTTCAGATATTTTTCTATGAGACTTGAGTTGCCAATTTGGCTAGTCTAATATTTCTTTAAGTTATTGCATGAGTAATCCTTTGAGATTGTTTTCTTGCTATTTAAGTCTTCTGCTGTAAGTTAAGCCAGGCCAAGGGTTCGCTTGGGGCCAGCAATGGTTCTCGAGTGCCAGTCCCGCCCAAGGTATAGGCTCGGGGTGTGACAGTCTTATGCCAACCTATTTGAACACAACAAGCGACATTAAGTTTGTATTTGCTCTCTTATCACATAATGTCGTAGCAAGCTGAAAGCCAAAATAGTGCATGAAAAATTGAAAGGCCCAAGATCTTCATTTTTCTAGGCAAGACAACAAGATGCTATTGCATGTACTACATTGGTGCGAGTTGCCTATCGGCTCAAAACTTACAGCTCTCTTCTCGGTAACCATATCTTTCATAAAGTTAGCATTTCCTAGAATCTACTCAAGTGATTCCACAAAAGGGATATGATATCAGCGAATCTCTAACAATAGTATCAACAACTATCTTAGTTACATATTTCAAAGACCTATAGAAAATTTTCAACTAGTTTTCATCCTAGCTTATGAATCGGGCAATACTGTTCAGCTTCTTGTTGAACCTCAGCCAGACGTCATGCAATGCTTCTCCCTTTGCTTATTGAAATTATTTATATCATTATACAACTACAACATACTAGACAATGGAAAGAATCTCTTAAAAAAAATAACTTTTAGCTCTCCCCATATTGTAACGGGGTCATAGTGAGAAATGGAACAACATTAGCCTTATAACATTTTGTTGCAGAAGCCTGTAGGCTATGCATATCCCCAAAAAGTTGATCAAATGGTGGTTTAGATAACCTCCAGAAGCTCTGCCTATGGATGAGGTACTAGGGCCCCTGTGCCACCATCTCCATCAAAATCAATATCATCCTCCTCTTCCTGATCACCAAATTTTAAAGCTTGGATTATGATTTCCTTCAGGAGTATTGGTAGTCGGTGCCTCGCCAGCCAATTGAGTCTATTCTGCCAATCTTGAATATTCATCTTGATGGTCAGTCTCAGCTTGTTCTCGATTTTGTAGAGCACGCATCTTTGTCAGTGATAGCTTAAGATCATGGTCAATAAAACTTAAAAACACTTTAGGTGGAACTATGATCCACCTTGAGCTTCTTCCTCAAGACAACGAGCTTTTTTTGTGCTACTTTTCCTGTTTTCCCTAATCCATGTAAGTTTGTGAGTTCTCATCACTTTAGTTTGTGTCCCTATCTAAATGTATTTATTAATTGTTATTAATACACAAGGTAGGGTCATATCGGGGGGGGGGGGTCAATTACCCTAGATGAAAGGACTAAAAGAAAACAAAATTCACGAGAAACGATAAATGAGAAAAGAGGTCCATGCAAATATTTGCAGCAAATATTGGATAAAGTTACGAAGAGTCTGTCCATTAATATGAACGCTCCTAATGTTGTAGTGTGAAAGACCCTCCCGGTCTTCATGGGAGAGCTACTAGTGAAAGTCAATGAGGGACAAAACTTTTGGAATAGTGAATTAAAAATTTCAGTTAGGTTAGGCTTGGACGGAATTTGAGTGTGATAAGGTCTAGGACAATCCAAAAAAAGGATTGGGTGAAATGTCTAAGTGAGTTTGTTTTTTCTAGTTTCTAAGACGCGGGGATTCCATAGGGCTTGCAGAAGCAAATTCAAATAAGTAAAGCTCCTTGATATCGAACTTGGCATGAAAGTGTTAGTTTAGCACATCAAGTTTCGAAGGTGTGTTGCAAAATGGGATCTTTTTGAGAAATTTTCGAATTTTTATCCCGTGCAAGCGGCTATAATGGGTGAACACCACTATAGAGGTGGACTTAATTCTCATTATAGAGAAAGGTCTCGCTATAGCGACGCCGCTATAGCCAGATTGGGCCGTTATAGCGAGGTTAGTCACATTTAATGTAAGAAATTCCCAAAACCACCCATTGTTTGGCAATTTCATTTTGCGAAAGAGCAAGTGTGACCTAGGGTGAATTTTCTCTTATTTTCATCGTAATCATAGTTAAAGGAAATTTAATTACTCCCTTAGCTTTATAATTCAATTCTTAGGCCATAGAATTTATGGGAACTACCTTAGAGGAATGTTTTGGTATATTTAATTGTGGAAAAACCCTTAGTTTGGGTGAAATAATCGTGAGAATGGCCTGGGATATCCCGCACCAGGCGTGGTACCCGAGTCAACGAATAGTCACACAAACACAATCACAATAATATACAATCACACTAGTAAATACAAGTATGTAAAACACCTTAATTGCATGAGATTGTCAAGAATTGATCATTTCACATCCAAACCAATATGTTTTCCCCAACATGCATTGTACAAGTTTTACAATAGAGATAGTTAATATGCACACATTACATAACTTAGAAAACAACAACCATCACCTACTCTTGGACGACTCTTTATGAACATTTTTTCCCACTTACGACCCACGACCTACCGGTTACCACCCCCAGAATAACACCTAGCAACAATCGCAAGATCAACATCATCAAGTTAAGTACCTTACCACCCTAAACAACTGCAATCCACACGTTCGTCCACCCAAGCTCCCAACAATTGACAAGGTATTATGCAAGTAAATACAAGTCTAACTACTCTATTAAAATTAGCATACCTGGACGCCAAGCAATTGCTAAAGAACTCTGAACATGAGCTTCTGGCTCCGTGAGGTGAATCCTGACAGACGTAGACCAAATATCCATAGGTTTGACCCTTACACTTAAACTCATATTCCAACTGGATATTTTCTAACTCCTTAATACAGAAGCAATTCATTAGAGTGAGCAATATTTTACTTACGTCTTAGTTGCGTCCCATCCGAGCAACAAAACAATCAACAAAAATACTATTACTATACATGATAAGATTGACCATAATAACATACCAAACTTTTAAATCGAAGGAAAAATATAAAGAAGATTAAGAAAATTGTCGTACCAAGACAATTGATAAATAATAAATATCAAGTAACAACTTTGTTGTAATCTATATGGACATCCATCTTATCATACTACATAAAGCTCATGAACCAAATAGTGTAACCTTTTTTTTAAAAAATAATTAATACTGCAATAAAGGTTTGAGAATTATGAGTTTTGTATTGATGTGGGGAGGATCATATTTACTAGTTATATCATCCACGATTGCTTGTATCTCGAGACGTTATAATTACTTGAAATTCATGAACTAGAATTGTGAAATGGATTAAAATGTACAATGTCACACTTATTTGTAATGATGTAATTA
>JAJOOR010042437.1:0-10264 GCA_036250505.1 Solanum acaule
TAAACTAAATTCCGTTTTAATTACCCCCCCCCCCCCCCCCGAACTTGTTTATTCCTCCATCACGTACACTTTTTTCATCCACCTTCTCCTATTGTGACTACACGCGCGCGACAGCTGGCAAAAGTGGTGATGTCTTAAATTTAAAATTCATTGTTGAAAAGTTATTTTTGAATAAGAGCTGATTTCGCAGAACTCCTTCTGGATTTGGGTTTTCCTAAACGTGAAGTTGGTCGATTAAATTTCAAATTTGTCTCAAAATTCTTACCAAGTAAGTGTTAATCTTTGTTTCCTTTACTTTTCATTTACATTTTGCCCTATTTTTCGTTTAAAATATGTCAAATATTAAAGAAAAATGGAGATTTTTCATTTTTTTTACCGTTGTAGCTTTGTGATGTGGCAAAAAATCACTTCCTCACGCGCCTAGTAGAGTGTGTTGTCAATTTCTACGCCAGGTGGACAAAAAAGGTGTACGCGGCGGAGTAATAAACACGTTCAAGGGGGTAATTAAAATGGAATGTAGTTTAGGTGTACACCATATAAAAAACTTCAAGTTCAGGTGGGTAATGAGTACTTTTGCCTATATTTTATTAATATACATACTTAATATATTGTTTTTATAAACAACTTTAAAGATCTTATATATATTTTCATTAAAATTTCTTTATAATTTACTTATTGAAAGGAAAAATGTCCAAGATGAAAATATTTATCATATTGATTTCATGTATATGAGTGTCTATGACAATTCTTTGTGGGACTAAAAATGTTATTGTCTCTTCCTTCTAGACCAATATAGTGAATTTTAAAGCTTATTGATAGTAAATTTAGTGATCGAAAGTTCAGTAATTTAAGCCATTCTAACTATTTTTCGTTTTGAATGGATTGTTGTCACTTTTTCACATTTTGAATGAATTGTTTCTTTTATTTTTATGTATGATTAATAACCGAATAACTGAACCAAACCAAACCAAAACCGATAACCACCAAACCGATAAATCTATATTATATTTGGTTTGGTTTGATACTGATAATTTTAAAACCGATTAAGTTGGTTTGGTTTTGGTTTTGACCAATAACCGATCCAAACCGACCCGTGAACACCCCTACTCATAGCCCTCTCAGCTAAGAAAAAGCTTGGCTTCATCAATGGAGTTTGCAAAGCTCTAGATCTGGGTGTTGTTGCTTATGACCAGTGGAGCTGTTGCAACGACATGGTGATGTCCTAGATCTTGAATTCCTTGTCCAAAGACATTGGTAACAGTGTTATCTACTCCAAAACTGCAAATGAGCTTTGGGACAGCTTGGAGCAACGATTTGGCAAGTCAAATAGTGCCAAACTCTACCATCTGCAAAAGGAATTATCAGGTTTAGTACAAAGAAATACTGACATTGCAGGTTATTTCACAGAACTCAAACGTCTATGGGATAAGCTGGATTCATAAAATTTACTCACATGTTGTTCTTCTGTCTGCACATGTGAAGGAAAAAGGGAAACTTACTAAGTCATTGGCAGATCAAAGACTTATCCAATTTCTCATGGGTCTCAATGATACCTATGCTCAGGGGAACATCTTAATGATAAACCATCTACCCACCATTGACAGTGCTTATTCTTTGGTTTTACAGGATGAGTATCAAAAGAAGGCATATCTTAATCCTTTTATTTCCCCTTCTACAGATTCTTTCATGGTTACTCGACAAGCCAAAGGGATTTACAGGTTTGGGACACCTCCTAATAGAGTCGTCCAACCACCCCAGAAGTTTGAAAATACTTCTCAAAAATTTGGGAAACCATTTCAGAAGTTCAAACCCAGGAAAACTAAACTGTGGTAAAACAGGTCATGTACATGATGATTGCCATAGATTGATTGGTTACCCTGATGACTTTCAATTCACCAAAAACAAAAACTACTCCACTTCAGTTAAGGGCAATGCAGTGGTGACAGGGGAGGAAAATACAGGTATACCTACTGCACCAATTGGAGATTCAGGGAGCAACTCATATGATACTTTCCTAAGCAAAGAACAATACTATAATCGGGTGCATCATGTGATCCAAGACATGCAACACATTCAACCCAATATTTCAGAATCAACAATCAGTGCTAATGCCATTGCTGGTACAATTCTGAAGTACTCAGGATCATGTTTTTCAGTTTATAATTCTAGTACTTGGATCATTGACTCTGGTGCCTCTGAGCATATGTGTTTTAATTCCAACTCTTTTCTATCTCTAACTCTTCTTCCTATGCCTTTAAATATTAGCTTGCCTAACTCTTTCAAGATTATTGTCACTCACACATGAAGTGTCTCTGTTCTGCCCATATTATCAGTTTATAAGTTATCCAATCAACTTTCTTGTAATTTTTATTCACTTTCAGTGCTTGTGTCTTACAGGACCTTTCAATGAGGAAGGAATAAGTTTTTGGTGAAGTAGGGGATGGTTTATATCTGCTCAAGTCCTATAATATGAAGTTAGGTCTTAGGAGTGTAATTTTAATTCCAAAAGGAAGAAATTCCAATGTAGTTTCTGTTTCAGTTCTTGATCCTGTTGTTCATTCAGTTGCTTGTGATGTTCCTAATGTAGCCTTATGGCATATCAGATTAGGGGATTTACTTTTTTCAGTAATGAAGAACCTTGATTTCATTCATTTTCATTATGATTCTAAATTTGTTTGTCCTACTTGTCCCAAGGCTAGACAACACAGACTGCATTTTCCTATCAGTACTATCATATCCAGATGCAAGTTTGAGTTAATTCATATCGACACTTGGGGCCCTTATAAGACACCTACTTATGATGATTTCAATTATTTTTTAACCATAGTTGATTTTAGCAGAGGAACTTGGACTTTTCTTTTGAAAAAAAAATAATGCTTTTCCTATTTTAAAAGACTTTCTTGCTATGGTGGAAAGACAATTTGGTTTACAGGTTAAAATGATAAGGTCTGATAATGCTCTTGAACTAGGAAGGGGTACCCAAGAAGCAGCATTTTTCAGCTCTCAAGGAATAATTCATGAAAAGTCTTGTGTTGCTACTCCCCAATAAAATGGTGTTGTTGAGAGAAAACATAAACACCTTTTGGAAGTAGCTAGAGGCTTGTTTTTTCAATCTCATTTGCCTATTCCTTATTAGGGTGAGTGCCTCTTGACTGCCACACACCTCATTGATAGGCTGCCCTCTAAGGTACTCAAAGGCAAAACTCTCTATGAAGTCCTGTTTGACTGTCCTCCTACTTATACACATTTTAGATCTTTTGGTTGCTTGTGTTTTGTTTCCACTTTATCCCAAGCCAGGCACAAATTTCAACCAAGAGCAATAACATGTGTGTTTCTTGGATACCCTCCAGGTCAAAAGGGATATAAGGTATTGGATCTTGGTAGTAGAAAGGTTTTTGTATCTCGAGATGTCAAATTCCATGAATATCATTTCCCTTTTGCTGAAAGTTCTGCATGCAACACTAGCCCTAAATTATTCCCCCCACCAATTCCATTTCCTGATCCATTAGAATCACATCTACCATAGACAACTCCTCACCCAGATCTTTCTACCAACCTATCTGTTCCTGATTCAATACCCTCTCCCACTCCATTCCCTATTTCTACTCTTATGCTAGTCATACCTACTAGGAGATTAGATAGGATTAGTCACAAACCAACTTATTTGAAGGATTTTATATGTAACAATATTCCACTTACTAATGTGACTAATTCTTGTTTTATCCATCCCACCAGACCTAATATCTTCTCTTTTGCTCAGAATCTTCTCCACTCTATTTCCACTATCTTAGAACCTCACAGCTTTGCTGAGGCATCTAAACATTCAGGCTGGCAGGATGCTATGCGAACAGAATTGGCAGACTTGATCTTAATCAAATCTAGGAGGTAGTGGAGTTACCACTAGGTAAAAAGGCTTTACCTTGTAAGTGGATATACAAAGTAAAGCACAACTCAAATGGCTCGATCGAAAGATTAAAGGCATGATTGGTTGTAAGGGGATATGTACAGAAACAAGGCAATGCTTATAGTGAAACATTTTCACCTGTGGTGAAAATTACCACTATTAGATGCTTACTCACTATTTCAATCAAAAAGGGGTGGAAGGTGTCCCAACTTGATGTTAATAATGTTTTCTTACATGGTCAATTGCAAGAAAAGGTGTTTATGCGGTTTCTAGCAAGTTTAGCTCCTCCCTCACCTAGACATGTTTGTCTACTTAAGAGGTCTCTATATGGTTTGAAACAGTCTTCCCGACAGTGGTATGAGAGACTTGCTGGTGCTTTGCCTACAAAGGTTATTCCAGCTCTTTGAATGATTATTCCTTATTTTTCAAAGGTACTGGTTCACTTATCTCCATCTTGGTTGTCTATGTCGATGACATTTTAATCACAGGAAGTGATCTTTCATAGATAGATGCTATCACTAATTTTCTTAATACTGAGTTCAAGGTCAAGAATCTAAGTGATATTCACGATTTTTTTGGCATGGAAGTAATCAGGGAATCTCATGGATTCATCATCAGTCAAAGGAAGTTTACACGTGAACTCTTGGAGGAATATGATTGTTCTGGTTCTACGGTTTCCTCCCCCATGGATCCCTATTCAAAGCTACAAGAGGATGATAGTCCATTATTAGACAATCCCACTATTTACAGGACTTTAGTTGGCAAACTAAATTACCTCACACATACACGCCCTGATCTATCATTTGCAGTCCTTTGTCTTAGCCAATACATGCAGCGGCCTACCATATCTCATCTTTCAGCTGCCTTTCATGTTTTGAGATACCTTCGTATAGATCCATCTCAGGGTATTCTCCTTTCTTCAGATCCCTCTTTTAATCTTCTTGCTTTCTGTGATGCGGATTGGGCTGCCTGCAAAGATACACGAAGGTCCATTAGTAGATATTTCATAACATTGGGTAGAGCACCTATTTCCTGGAAATCCAAGAAACAAGCTTCTATTTCATTGTCTTTTGCCGAGGCAGAATATCGATCTATACGCAGAGTGACAGTAGAAGTTACCTGGTTAGTCTGCTTGCTTGAGGATCTCTCTATTCCACCATCTCTGTCAGTCCCAGTTCACTCCGATAGCCAGGTAGCCATTCACATAGCTCGTAACCCTGTCTTCCACGAACGGACGAAACATGTGGATCTCGACTATCATTTTGTGCGACAACAATTCCTCTCCGATCTCATTTCTCTTTCTTTCATTCCATTGGAGTACCAGTTAGCCGATCTTTTACCAAGCCCCTTTCTGGGTCCTCTCACTGGCACATAATGAACAAATTGGGGGTTATTACTATTCCCTCCAACTTGAGGGGGAATGTTGGGAAGATGCTCTCTTCTACTATTTCTGGCCAACCTACTCAAGCTCCCATAGTTGATAGGGAAGAAGAAGACAACAGAAGAAGAAAGAAGATCAACACTTAAGCTATACAGAGGACTATATTATTTATCTGAACCTTCAAGATATTAGTTGATATTGGGCTTAATGTGTATTGGGCTGAACAGATTGGATTAAGGTCGTTTTCTTATGCAGATATAACATAGCCCAATAACAGCTTAAGGAAGATTACAAAATAGAGACTTCTAGAATTAATGAGCTATAGATAATTTGTTAGAGTTAGTTACATAGTTTCTGTAATTATTTTATAGTCCTTTAGATTTACATACAAGTCCTTATTTACATGTATAAATCTTGTAAGTATTGCTGAAATAAACACACAGAAAATTCCCCAATCTTTCTTTAAATTTTCAATTCTCTCAATAGTTGCTAGGAATTGCGATTGTGTAAGAGTGAAATTTTCAGAGTTTGAACAATTTTAGAATTGCGTTTAAAATTTGAGATAAATTTTATGTAATTTGAGATTAGTGTTAGCATGAAAGTTCTTTAAGGATGAAGACTAATTTTTACGATTTTTTTCCCATTTTTCCTCCCACTTTATACGTGTGTTTTATTTTTTTTCTTTCCTTCTCTTTGTACGTTTCTTTTCCTTTTTCTTTTCTTTTTTTGAACGTTTTTTCCTGTTTATTATTTTTCTTTTCTTTTTATTCTTTAAAATATAAAATTTATTAGAAAATACTAATGGACTATAATATTTAATTAAAAAAACATATTTTTTTTTGTAGATTTTCTCTTCTTTTTTTAAATAATAATAATATTAAAACAAAACTTATCCTTAAAAGTGATTCTGTTTTTGTAGTTTTCAATTTTTTTTAATATAAATACACTAGGAAGAAGTAAAATTAAAAAATAATTAAATTTAACCTACAAGAAATAATTTGAACACTAAAATGGTGCAAAATCTCAGGTTCGATAAAAAATTACTCCCTCTGTCCCATTTTATGTGAGGTAGTTTGACTCGGCACAAAGTTTAAGAAAGAAAGGAAGACTTTTAAAACTTGTGGTCCAAAATGAATGATAGAAATTCGTGTGGCTGTAAATCATTTCATTAAGGGTAAAATAGACAATTTATAGTTAAATTGTTACTTAATATAGAAATGTGTCATTCTTTTTTAGACTGACTAAAAAGGAAAGTAAGTCACATAAATTGGGATAGAGAGAGTAGGTATTTACACCTACCACATATGCTTATCCTGATAGTAGTATTGTCGGGAAGCTAAGAAATAGGGGGAGTTCAGGAACTCAGCAAGGAGATAATTTACATGGACCACTCGATTATAAAAAGTCTTTATCATTTGAAGAAGAAAGAGTAGTCCGAAGAAATTGGTGAAATTTTCACCAAGACGTGGCTCAAAGCTCCATTTGAGTTCTTCCACGACAAGTGTGGGGTAGTTTTCAAAAAATCACTTTAAGGAAGAGTGTGAAAAGTAAAGATGATTTTTTGGAGGTACAAATAATCATGGACATTTAGTAAAACTTTCTAGAGTTATGTAAAGTTATACCTTAAGTACTTGATGTATCTCATAATTGTATAGATGTTCTAGGGAATTAGATATTTGTGGTAAATTATAGAATAGTCTAGATTCTTGTTATATAGTTAGAAGATAAGGTTATCTAGATTGTTCTTGTAGATGTATCTAGAATAGGTATTTAGAACCATCTTTACACAAGTATAAATAACGATGGTCTTAGTCATATGTAACTAACCTAAATTAAAAGCAATTAAAGAGTGTTCTTCCATAACAAAGTTCTGCTATCCAATATCATCCTTTTCCTTTCATAGTTTTCTCTTCTTCTATTGAATCGTGCGATCTTAGTTAACGATCTTGGGCTAGTAGAAGATTTCTTAATTTTCCTAGTAGCTCTTACCATATATTTTTTCTTAATTTTTCTAATACCTGTTACCATATATTTTAGGATTCTTTAATTATTAATTCTCCTAATATTTCTCACCATACATGTTCCTTTTTCCAAATATTTTATGACTCCTTAATAATTATTTTTTTAATACCTCTTACCATATATTTTTCTTTTACTATATGTTTTAGGACTCCTTATTTATTAATTTTCCTAATAGCTCTCATCATAGGTATGTGTATTTGTGTGCGAGAGAGGAAAGCAAGATACAAGTTGAATCTCAATATAGAGATGGTATCAGGTTGTATCCACGAGACACTAGTTGTATATGAGATACACGTATACAGCATCTGTCCTCTCTCTCTCCAAACTCTTGCTCGCCTCTCTCCTCTCTAAAACTCTTGCTACAAATTGTAATTGAGCAAATTATAACTATGTCTCATAATTATGGTCCAAACTATATTTATTTATGAAATTTCTCATAATTCTTTTTCCATCTTAGTCTTACCATGACAACATTTTCTATGGACCATATGTTGGGCTCAATGAGCTTGAGTATTCCGAAACTCAGCCCATACTTTATTAGTGGCATGGCAATTCATTAAGCCACAGTCCAAACTAGACAGGTGAACCCAACTAGTACATGTCCATATTTTGTTTTCATAGGCCTGGTTTGTAAATTTGGTGTTTAACATTTATTTCTAAATAAATATATGAAGTACAACAAATTAAAGATATTAATGTAGGAACTTTAAGAAAAAAGAAATAGAAACTAATCAAACTGCAGAGGTTGACACAACCCTTCATTGAAAGCAGTACTTTGATTTTTAGGTTTGATTTGATATCCAAACGTGTTTAGAACACACGTTTGGTTATCTTTTTGCATTGTGAATCATAATTAATTTACAATTGGTAAAAGAAAAGTTTTTGTGATGAGTGGTGAAAGCTTAAGTGAGGAGTTTGAGATGACACATTGTGGACCTATCCTCATGGTTTGGTTGGCAAAACGACAATCATTATTTTGACACTTTCTTCACAAGTGGGGTTTTTATTTTGGAGTAGCCATTATCTTTGAAGTGACTATTGTCTTGTTCTTCTCCTTTCACCCCTTGTTGAGGTGACTATTTTTCCTAATTTTTCTTTTATGTTTACATATCAATCATTTCATTTTCTCTTATTATTGGATTATTAATCATGTAAATTGTATTCCATCCGTTTCAATTGTTAGTTAGAGTTTAAGAAATTAAAGAAACTTTTGAATTTTGTAGTATCAAACTAAAGATATGTCGAATATACCAAAATATCTTTGAATCTAACGACGTTAAACATGACGTGTAAAAAGCGAACAAAAGAGTTATCCAAACAAAGGAATATTCTTTTTTAAATAAATTTAAAAAAAAAAGAGTAAGAAAAACAAATTGAACCAGCGGAGTGAAAGGAGAATTCGTCTCTCATGTCATATCATGTGCACGATGCAGCTTATAACGCTTCGGTGATTGCACTTATTATTGAACTTACTACTCCTAGATTAGCAAACTGCAGAATCTAGTACATCTAATTACGTTTGGTATTTGTTTTGAGATCCGGCTAATTCAAATCCGCACCAAAAAATCTTAAAACTCATTTCTATCCGAGGTAATTTTATTCATAGAAGTTGAATCCAAAACCTGTAGTTAAATATAAATAAGTACGATCACTTTACCGTGAACCTTTAGTTATTATAGTAACAAAAACTCTTTAAATTAAAGACTTATGATTAAAGAAAATCTCAAGAATACAATTGTGTCATAGAATTGCATCTTTTATATATGCATAATAATGTGCATGCGGTTTTACTAGAAAAGAAATTCAAAAAAGGGAAATTCGAATGCCAAATGTCTCTTTATCGAGGGAAGTAAAATAGGGCCTTTTTTAAAGTTAAGTTAGTTCAACGCGTGCATATTGATAGACGATTACGACATTTATTGAAGTAGGATAGAACTGATTTTTCTTTTAAGAAGAAATAACTGCACATCAACAGCAAATATTAGGATAGGAGGTGGGACATGAAATCACCAAAATACTACCAACTCATACTTAGGGTCGTTTGGTAGGGATAGTTTAGATGTGAGTTAGGCAGGTATTAGATTCTGTATAACTAATAGTATTATGTTTGATAACCCACAAAATTAATGTTATGAGAGAATCTATGTATAAAATTTTATGCAGAATAGAAGGTGAAATAACTAATACATAAATAATTAATTCATATATACATAATTAATATCTGCATAAAACAATACATAGATTTTTCTTATAATCAGTCCCGTTGAACTAAATCATATTATCTAATATTGAGGTAAAAATATAGTCTAATATGTTGAAAAAGAAGTTGTGAATAGTATTTCATAAGAAAGTGTATCTCATTTCAGAGATAATTCAACAACAATGTGTTCTTCTCTATTCTGTCTGATTCGTTGAGTTTTCTACTTTAAAGTAATTGGCATTTTTAATTTCTTCTACCAGTTTATAATAGAAAAAATTGTTGAATTTGAAAAATACAACTTTATCGATGAAATATCCTTAAGGATATTATTCGTTCTTACAAGCATCAAGCTGAAAATTCCTGTGTAGTTTATGTGATTAATTTCAATAATTTTCCAACAATATACTAATTAGTATAGGTAGATGGACTTCAGTCATCTAACCTAATTTACTTGGGTAAAATAGAACTATAGACTATAGTTGACCCTAGAGGTGTACATGATCGGATTGGTTCGGGTTTTTCAATTATCAAACCAAATCATTTGTATCGGATTTTTAAATCTATAAACCAAACCAATAAAACTCGGGTTTTTTTTGGGGTTTTCGGATTTTCGGATTTTTCCGGTAAAGTATTCATACAAACATATAATTTACTTGTACTTCAAATATTTCTTTAGTCCTACCAAAATACAACTATCTAAGGTGTTTCTTAAGAAAATAACACAAAATATGATATGAGTAATGACACTAAAATATCC
>JAJOOR010042439.1:0-10752 GCA_036250505.1 Solanum acaule
ATAATCTAATTTTAATTTCTTTTAATATTTAGTCATGTAACTAATACTTATTAAACTTATTTTAGCATGATTTAGTACTTTTAAATTATGATCATTTTTATTATGACTTGTTAATTTGCAATATTTGTTTACGCGATTTCATTATTATTATTTTTTGTTGGATATTTTAGTATCATTATTCATATAATATTTTGTGTTATTTTCTTAAGAAACACCTTAGATAGTTATATTTTGGTAGGACTAAAGAAATATTTGAAGTACAAGTAAATTATATGTTTGTATGAATACTTTACCAGAAAAACCCAAAAAAATTCGAAAAAACTCGAAGTTGAAAAACCCGAGTTTTATTGGTTTGGTTTGGTTTATAGATTTAAAAATCCGACACAAATGGTTTAGTTTGATATTTGAAAAACTTGAACCAACCCGGCCATGTACACCCCTAGTTTTTTCATCGTAGAGAAAAAGAGGGAGGCAAACATTTGAATATAGAGTGAAGTATCAAAAACACCCTTAAACATGGCGCAAATTATTAGTTTCATCCTCGAATTATTGACAGACTTAAAAACACTCCTCTACTTGACTAACTAAACTTAGATACACTCCCGATATGCAACATGACATAACAAGTGGTCTCAAACTCTTGTAGGAGCATGGAGTTCTTAATAAAAATCGAGAAAAATATTGAATACATCTCTAAATTTGACGAGAATTTAGGGGTGTATTTCACTAATGTTGCAAGATCAGGGGTGTATTTAGCTTCAATTAGTCAAGTAAGGATGTGTTTTTAAGGCTGTCAATAGTTCGGAGATGAAATTAATAATTTGCATCAAGTTTAGATGTGTTTTTGATACTTGTCTCTTGAATATATGATAAAATATTTCTATTAAAATATTTTTAATTTAAATAAATAATTTTTTTAATATGTATCGTCTAGCGTTTACTAGCTTAAATAGGAAACTCGCAAACCTGATAGATATCGGCTATGAAGTAAACTTAACACGTGGGAAACCAAACCAAAAACTACTGCTTTGACTGCGGCTCTGTATTTCTGGGTCTCAAACCCAATACACAAAACTGCCGATTTATACACACACAGAAAAGAAGAAGAAGAAGAGATCATCCCACCCCCACCCCCGTTTCTACCCCCATCCTACCAAATTCATCGCCGACCCACTTTCCCTTTCCCCAAATCAACCCGACCCATTTGCTCAATTTCAAATTTATACGACCCGTTTTGGATAATTCCGGGTTGTTTACTTGTGTTTCCGGGTCGAATTCAGAAATGTAGGTGATTTTTAGAGACCCGAATGTGTTGAATTTCTTTTGTAGCATGCAACGTTAAGGTAGAATTTAGTTTTTGATTGAGAAGAAAATATGAAGAATCAATTGGTGAAGAGGGAGTCGATTGTGGCATGCATGAGTTGCCCTCTTTGTCACAAACTATTCAGAGATGCTACTACTATTTCTGAATGTCTTCATACATGTAAGTTGACTAATTCTGTTCCGTTTAATTATATTAGTTGCTTAATTAATCTGCCATTTGAAATTTTCAATTCTTTGGAGTTATTTCGATTTGGGTTTGCATCGATTAGCTATGTATTCATACATGTGATAATATATAAACGTGTCCTTTAACTTGGCTTCAGCTTACTATGCCCTTTAAATTTATATAAAGTTGAACGAGTAGAAACATGCGTCTTACGAGGAAATTAGGGTGTATTGTAAAATACACGTGAACTGATTTGTATTATGCCATGTAGAACGGGTGTGTTTACTTGTTTAAATTGTACTAGCTGTTTATGTATTATGCCTAGATTCGTTGGTTGTATTTTTCAACGCTTTGGAGTTCTTTTTGTTACTATTGGAGTTATTTCTCTATTTGGGTTTGCTCCATTTGCATGGATTATGTAGAAATTATGACTCAAATGACTGAGAACTCCATGGTAGGAGACTCTGAGCTTGCAAATGAATCTGGATGAGAATGGAGGAAAAGAGGAAACTGAATTGTGAAATTGCAAACTGATTATCATTGAGCTGAAAGTCACTATTTATACACATACAACTAACTACTTGAATGAACCAATTAACAGAAATACTAACTATCTAACTAACTAACAAATGAATTAATTTATTATAATTTCAACACCCCCCCTCAAGTTGATGGGGAGGTAGTCACCGACAACTTGCGTAATATATTAAGAGTGATTAGGTCCACTCAAAGCCTTGGTCAAGATATCTGCCAATTGCTCTGTAGTAGGAACATGATCATGATGAAGAACAATTAGACCTTCCTGTAGCTTAGCTCGAACAAAATGGCAGTCAACTTCGATGTGTTTGGTACGCTCATGGAACACAGGATTCTTTGCAATATGAATTACTGCTTGGCTGTCACAAAAAACTGATATAGGTAGGTTGCAAGGGTTAGTCAGTTCTTCTAACAATCTTTCTAGCCAAACTAATTCTCCAACCACTTTCCTCATTGCTCTATACTCAGCCTCTGCTGAAGGCAGGGACACTGTTGTCTGCTTCTTTGATTTCCAGCCAATAGGACCGTCTCCCAAGAACACTATGTAGCCACTCACTGACTTTCTAGAATCAGAACATGCTGCCCAGTCTGAGTCACAATAGGCAGTAACAGTGCAATCTGTGTGTTTGGTCATAAAAATGCCTTGGGCTAAATCATTTTTCAGATATCTCAATACATGAATGCTGCCTTGAGATGTGGTTCTCGTGGTGCCTGTAAGAATTGGCTAAGGTGTTGAACATTGTATGTAATGTCCAGCCTTGTATTTGTGAGAAAATTTAACTTTCCCACAAGTTTTCTGTAGTAAGTTGGATCAGATAGAAGGGATCCTTCATTAGAGCTTAGTTTCACAGATGGATCAAGTGGTGATGCTGCTGTACCACAGTCCAAACAATCAAATTCTTTAATCAAATCTGTAGCAAACTTTTTCTGAGAAATCAATACACCATCATCTTTGTACAAAATTTCTAGGCCTAGGAAATAATGAAGCCTTCCCAAGTCTTTAATCTTAAACTGAACATGCAAATGTGCTTTCAAAGACTCCATCTCTGCTGAATCTGTTCCTGTCAAGATTATATCATCCACATATACTGCTACAAAAACTGTAGACATGCCTACCTTTCTATGAAAGAGGGAGTAATCACTATTGGAGTGTGAGTACCCTCTTGAGTAAAGAGTTGCAGCCAGTTTTTCATACCACTGTCTGCTTGCCTGCTTCAGTCCATACAGGGACTTCCTTGTGTCATGTATACCTCCTCATGAAGATCACCATGAAGGAAAGCATTATTGACATCTAGTTGATATAGGTTCCATCCTTTCGTAACAGCCAGTCCAATCAATGTTCTCACAGTAGTCATCTTCACCACAGGTGAGAAGGTTTCATTATAATCAATCCCAGCCTGTTGTGTATAGCCCTTGACAACAAGCCTAGCTTTGAACCTTTCCACTGATCCATCAGCCTTATGTTTGATTTTATATACCCACCTGCAACCTATTGCTTTCTTCCCTGCAGGCAAATATACTAGATCCCAAGTATTGTTAGCAGACAAGGCCTCAAATTCCAAGGTCATGGCTGCTTGCCATGCTGGATCCAAGGATGCCTCCTCATAAGAAGATGGCTCTATATCATGATGAGAAATATGTTTCATTAACTGCTGACTATTGAAGCAAAAAGAGGTTAGGGAAACATGTTGGATGTTAGTACTGGGAGAAACATGATTTGAATTTGAAGAGCTATGTGAGGATGGTAATGTGTAGGTGTATTCTCTAAGATAACTTGGAATAATGTGAGTTCTAGTTGATCTTCTAAGTGCTGGTTCATTGTTGGTCACAATTGGGATAGAAGCATTGTGGTTAGGTGTGGCTGTGATTGGTCTGGTTTGTGCACCATGGTTGGTAGTATCTGTATCCATCATAGACCCTGGGGTGACAAGATCATTAAGACAGGTGACTTCTTTGGCAATATTACTGTCCATCATGTAAGCATCAAAAGTATTGATTGAAGAGTTCAACATTTCAGAATTAGTTTTTGCAGTGCAAAAGTGAAACTAGAATCAGGAAAAATAGTAGCAAAAGAAAAAACATTCTCATAAAACACAACATCTCTGGAAATATGTATCCTTTTGGTCTCCAAGTTTAGGACCTTATAACCCTTTGTATTGAAAGGATATCCAACAAAGACATGAGGTGTGGATCTTGGTTCAAACTTGTCCTTGTGTCCCTTTACAGTGGTTGTAAAACATAGACATCCAAAGGACCTAAGGTGTGAGTAAGTTGGCTATTTGTGATATAGTATTTCAAAAGGTGTTTTGTTTTTCAAAGTTGTGGAAGGGAGCCTGTTGATCAGATAAGTTGCAGTTAAAATACATTTCCCCCAGTATTGCATTGGAAGTTTTGAATGGTACAATAGAGCCCTGGCAGTCTCAAGCAAATACTTATGTTTCCTTTCCACTATGCCATTTTGCTGGGGTGTATAGGTGCAGGTTCTTTGATGAATGATCCCCTTATCTTGGAGGAAATCTGATGTTTCTTTATTAATGAATTCCAGTCCATTGTCAGTCTTGATGGCTTTGACTATTGTATTAAACTGAGTCTCTATCAAGCATATCAAGGCTTTAATGGTATGAAGGGCATTGCTTTTGCAGCTAAGTAATTGAGTCCATGTTGACCTACTGAAATCATCAACCATGGTGAGGAAATATCTCTGACTTTCATGTGTTGGAGTATGGTATGGTCCCCACAAGTCAATGTGAAGTAGGTCAAATGTTTTGGTGGATTGTGATGTTGTTTTGGAAGGAAAAGGAAGTCTTGCCTGTCTTGCCATAGGGCAGACAGTGTAGGTAAAAGGTTGCTTTGGGGCAAAAGAAAAAGGTATTGTGGAAATTCCTTTCATCTTTCCAAAGGGTACATGACCTAACCTGGTATGCCATAAGCGATCCACACTCCCATGAGATGTGCATGATATAGGAGAATTAGCAAAACATGAACTATTGACAGAATTTAGATGATTACAACCAACCCTTTTATTAACATCATGAATGGATCTTACAGATGGGATACAAGAGGAGTTAGTTTTGTTACTCAATACAGAAGGTAAAACAAAATCAGAACAAACTGGAAATGAAAAAACAAGACTAGATGAAGTGTTGGTGCTGCAAGTAAGACATCTTGGACATGTGAAGTATAAGCCATTTCTTGCCCTACCAATCTCCAGAGGGCTTTTCAGTGAAGGGCCCTGCATAAGAAATGAGGAACTACTGAAACTAACAATTCCTTTGAGTTGAGAAGTTAAACAATGGACAGAGATTAAGTTGAACTTGAAACTAGGCACAATCAACACTTTATGCAAGGTTAATGTTGGACTCAAGTAGGCATCACCAATTTCTGTCACCTTGACTTTATATCCATTTGGCAAAGTAACTAAAAAGGGATAAGGTAAGGGTCTGATCTTAGTGAGTAAGGTCTTATTATATGTCATATGATTGGTGGCTCCTGAATCTATTATCCATTAATCAGCAGAAAAATCAACACATCTACATGACAAATTACCAATCTTGGTAATAGAGGAATGACAAGCTAGGATACCTACAAGGTTCACAGCTCCATGTGCATTGTTGAGGTCATTTGCAGATTCCTTATGACCATCACTTGTTCCTGCTCCATGAATATGAATGCTCCCCAGCAGATTGAGTAACTGATTATACTGATCTTGTGTGAGACTATGAGTTAAAGTGTGATTTGGTCCTTTCAAATGTCCATTCTCACAATTTTCATCCAGCAACCCTCCAGTATTTCCAAGTACATTTGTTGTTGTTCCTCCTGCACGTCTGCCTTTGGTAAATTTAAAGTCATGGGGAAAGCCATGCAACCTATAGCATTTCTCTTCAGTATGGCCTGACTTCTTACAATAATCACAAAATAAGTGTGCTTTGTTGTGATTCGAAGGGTTAGATGATCCTGTGAAGTATCCAGAAGATGAGTTGTTAGTGACATTGGACCTGTACACATTCTTATTCCTTCCTCTCGGTGGAGCATTTGAGTGCCTGAGGTTGGAGCTACTTCCTGTTGTCACAGCCAATGAGGTGGCGTCCAGGTGAACACAATGAGGAGGCTTGACTTCACGCTGTTTTTCCTCCTGAACTAAGATGGAAAATGCTTGAGGCATGGTGGGAAGGGGATTCATCATTAGAATGCTACCCCTAACAATTGTGTAAACTTCGTTTAAGCCCATTAAAAATTGAATAAGGCGTCAATCCTGCTCTGCCTTGTGTAGTTTAGTCTTCCCTCCACATGTACACAAACATGTACACTGTGTGGTCACATCCAATGTGTTGAGTACTTCCCACAACCTTTTGATGTGGGTGTAGTACCCTGTGACATCAAGGTTTCCCTGGGTGAGATTACTGATTTCTTGTTGGATTTGATACAGCTTAGCACCGTTGGCCTAATCATACCTATCCTCCAGTTCATCCCACAATTCCTTAGCATTGTTCACGTATTGTAGGCTATCAGCTATGTCCTTGGACAGAGAGTTCAAAAGCCAAGAGGTTACCATGTCGTCGCATCTTTCCCATTGGGCAAACACAGGTGAGGTGAAGTCTGGCTTTGGAATTTTACCATTGATGAAGCCTGTTTTGTACTTCACAGAAAGAGCTCGAAGAATACCACGTCTCCATGATCGATACCCAGTTCCATCAAAAACAACCGGAGTAATTGAAGATCCAGCACTTTCTGATGGGTGCATGTACATAGCATTGCTTGAATCCTGAACTACAGCAGGCAATTAATCTTCCTCAGTAGGCGCCATTGATGAATGAAAAAGGGAGAATGAGATTACAGAAATGTGAAATCGCGAAGTGCGATTCGAGATTGTCGAAATTGAATTAATGAATTGCGAGGTGAATCAGTGCGGAATGAAGACCCCTCACTCTGATACCATGTAGAAATTATGACTCAAACGACTAAGAACTCCATGGCAGGAGACTCTGGGCTTGCAAATGAATCTGGACGAGAATGGAGGAAAAGAGGAAACTGAATTGTGAAATTGCAAACTGATTATCATTGAGCTGAAAGTCCCTATTTATACACATACAACTAACTACTTGAATGAACCTATTAACAGAAATACTAACTGTCTAACTAACTAACAAATGAATTAATTTATTATAATTTCAACAGATTAGCTTGGTAGAACTGTGTATATATAGCTTCCTATACATCTGAGTGTTTCTTATGTGCTCAAGAAGTTAGAGGATTCCACTACTCTTTTGTTGTATACGAACTAGCTACAACTCGGTACCTGCTCTGTATTTTAATGATTCGAGGATAATTAGAACTAAGGTCAATATATTTTCCATTATGAAATAATTGGGACTTGCCACCTATTTGATCAATCTCTTTTCATATACAGCTAGTGTAAAGATTTTTTTTTGGTTTATAATAGGGGTTATTTAATAGGTATTGAGTTTAGATTTTATAGTGTATGCAATACTTGCATTATCAGGTCATTTAAAAGACAATTGGAGGTAATATATGGTAAGCAAATTGATAACCTGCAAAAGATGGTAAATGCCTTGTAACTGTCACTACTTGTGTAAATATCTTTTATAGAGTCGGTATATAAGTTAAATCCTAAATGATTAACTATAGTATGGGTGAGTTGGTTACCAAAGGAAAGGAAAGTTTCATAGTGTAAAAAAGAAATCTTTGCACTATCAGTGTATGTAGCTTAAATCAGTTGGTTGATGTATGCGGAATTCTCTTTGTAATGCAACGTGCACTGCGAGATTAATATTTTGTACTGAGAACCCTTGATTATTAATACGTAGATTGTAGAAATTGAAGCTTCCACACACTTCCGTAAATGGAAATATCTATTTGTATCCTATATCCCTATTATATTTCGTTGAGTCCAGTAATGTGATCTCAGTGACAAATTGGTCTCAAGCATAGGTGCCAATATATGCTTCTCGATCCATTTCTGTCGTTAGGCACATAAGCAAATTGGGGATCCTTAAAAAATGCTTCTGTTATATTTTGCAATCATTTCTAAGGTTAATTTCTTTATCATCCCCTGAGAAGCTACATCCTGTGATTTCCGTAACCAGTATAAATTGTTTGAGACATCTTGTTGAATGAATGCGCTGATTGTTCGTTACATTCATATTAAAAGGGAGAAATTTGCATTCTGGTTTGTGCTATGTTAAAACTGGTATTTTACATGAACACATTTTTTGACAACTTTCTTTGGGAACTCCACCAAGTTTGCAGGAAATGCATCTATAAGAAGCTCTCGGATGAAGATTTGGAATGCTGTCCAGTATGCAATATCGACTTAGGCTGTGTGCCATTAGAGAAATTGAGGTCATATTTTTCTTTTAACTCGTTGTTCTTTTTCTTTTAATTTTTGACATGTGTATCTGTGCTTCAGTACTCAATTCTACAGTTGTCTAAAATATTCTAGTTTTACATTTTTTCTTCTTCTTTTTGTCCCGCCACCTGGAACTTCAAGCCAAATATTTCTTCTAAGCTTAGTAACTTTGTTCTTTTTCCTTTTTTATTATTAAGTAAAGTGATAATTTCGTTAATTTGCATCCAAAGTTTGTTGATGACTAGAACAGCTGTGCAAATATTAGCTCTTGTACATGGTTCCTGTGATTAGTAGATATAATTCAAGGGGCTAACAAAATCCTTGAATTTATCAAATCTATTTACATGTTCAAGTTTACACCAACAAAAAAGGTTCTTTAAACATCTAGCCTTTAGCAAGTATTAATGGATCGCTTTCACCATTTAACTAAGCTAGTTCAACATAATAATTTCATTTTCTAGCATTAACTTTGCTACTTTGTCTGTATCTATTAATATATGCCTATTATTTTTCTTCTATCATTCCATAAATGTGAGGAGATTTACTGACAATGTTTGTTGTTTCCTGTTCCTTTTTAAATTTGATTTTTCAGGCCCGATCATAAGCTGGAAGATGTAAGAGCAAAGATATTCCCTTATAAGAGACGAAAAGTGAAGGCGCCTGAAATTGTGCCTTCAGTTACATTGCCAGTTAGAAGGAAAGAGAGATCACTTTCATCATTGGGCGTCAGCACTCCCAGAGTATCTACACATACTGGAATGACAGGTAGAAGATCAAAATCAGTGGCAAGAAAAGCATTACGCGGCTCTACCTTTTCCACTGAGAAAGCTATCAAGAATGAGGAAGATTCTGGAGAAGAACCAGATAGCTCTAGTTCACCAGACACTTTCACAAAGTCTTCTCAGAGTAAAAGGCAGGTAAAGTCATGTCCTTTGGACCTTATATATGTAATTTTATAGAACATGAAATTTGGAAAATGACCTAAATATCGTGATTCTCAATGAAGACAGAATTAGCAAGAATATCCTATATTATTAACTTAGCTACATAGAATGCATCGAGAATATTTTAATGTATAACGGTATTAGTTCTCTTGACTTTTAAAATCCCACCTCAAACTCAAGGTAGTGAGCAACTTGAGTTTTCAACTGAAACTGTGAAGTCAATTGGTGTGTGACAGATAAGTTATTGTTGAAGGAACAACCAGCTGTATAATGTTGTCCAAATATTGTCATTGAAATAGTGCAGTCACCAAAAAGAGTAGTGGTGCTAGAATCCTTCCTTCCTCAAAACTCTATGATAACTGAAACAGCAAAACGAAGTGCTTCTCGCATCACATGCCAGAAGTAATCTGTTCTTAACCACCGGATTGAGGAACGGTGTTGCAAATCACCAGGACATCATCCGTGTAGCTTGAATTGATGGCTAAGAAGTAACGGAATAAGTTGATGGAATAATAACCGAAATTCAAGTTTTGAAGGAGGGAATTATTACCTAAACTCTAATTCCAAGAAGAGAAGGGAAGAAGGCTTTTCCAGAATAATGGCCACAAATTTAATAATCAAACTCTGATAGCATAGAAAAAAGAGAAAAGTAGAAGGCCTTTTAGAACAGTAACCAAAAAGTTGAATTTTCAAAGGAGAGCTCCTTATACAGGAGTTAACTCTACTTAATAAGTTAAAGTTCAGAGTACATGAATTAAAAAAAAGCTATTTTAGATAATAAAATATATCTAAATACTGAGATTCCTAACCATCTCAGAATTAGGAAGTACACTCTATACTATCAACGTATTCACACAGAGTGAATCTAGAACATTGTGAAATATTATTATTTCTCGACTTTCGGCATCTGAAATGTTCTATCTATTTTTCCTGATAAGTTATTCTTTGGTCAATGGTATCCCGATTTAACTGTGAATATTACTATATCGGTTGAACTCATGTGATTTTTCCAGAATTATTCCAATGCCGAGCCTTCTAGCCATCCCACATCGGACAAAGGAACTGACAATGGCACTGAACAACAAGAAGGCAAAGTTGATTTGTGGAAACCTTTGGATTGTTTGGTGGAAGTAGCAAACAAGAACAAATGTTCAAGGTTTACTTCACAGGGTTCTGTTTGTAAAACAGAAAGTTTGCATTGCCATGACAAAGAACATGGACAGAAATTGAAGGTCCAAGGTGACAAATACAGCTGTGTTCCTGTTCCTGCAGAATCAGAAAAAACTAAAAAGTTGCGAAGAATTCGCCGAAAAAAGGCATCAACTTTTGGAGAATTTAGTATATCACCACAAGCTGTGCTGGATTCAATCAGTGTCAAATGTGAAAGGAGGACTAATCCAATTTGGTTCTCATTA
>JAJOOR010042443.1:0-11026 GCA_036250505.1 Solanum acaule
CTAGATGCCAGACCAAGGATTTAGAGATACCTAACTTATCACTTTGCATGTAATACACTAGGAAAGGATTGCTATTACTAGGATTACTGAGTTATGAGTTTGTGGTGAACACGTATACCCTAGTTAATTTTCTCATCTTGATAACAACAAAAATTGACTTTTGTTTACTGATTACTTACTGAATTCTTACAATTTGTTTCACAAATCCCCCTTTTTTATTACTCGTTTCTGGAAGTACTTTGACTAAACGAATGTAAGTGTAAGTTAAAGTTAAGTCTAAACCAGTTTCCTCGTGGGATCGACCCCAACCTACAAGTTGGGTTCTTTACTTGATAACGATCATTTATGCTTCTTTAGGGAGGTGTAATTTGAGCATATCATAAATCACACCCCAAGAATTGGTTTTTTAGACACACATCAAGAGATAGAAATTTATACCTAAATGAGCTTGCATTCAAATGGGTATAAAGTTGGGACTCTATGATGAATTATGCTTAGAATTGTCTATTATTAAGGCTTGTGATTAAATATGACTTGTGACCTAGACTAGTATGATGGTTGTAGAGTGAAGCTTGAATGTAGGGATTGAAGTCATTATGTTGATCACTAGGGATTAAAGAGTAAGTCTAACATGATGAGATAGCTTGCATGTATGTAGAATGTGGAAGGTCTTCTCACATAGAATGATGCTAAAGTGAAAGCCTAATTACCTAAAAAGAATCATGCTTGTTAGAATAGAATAGCTTGAGGTTGAGTCTTATGATTCCTTCATGGATAGTTGAATAATGTAGCTTGGGATGGTAGATCTCATGGTAGCTTGGTGTGGTAAATCTCATGGTAGCTTTGGATGGTAGATCTCATGGTAGCTTGGGATTTGATGAATTAAGCTCTCCTAAGGTTAAATTGAACTAGCATTGGTAAGACGCTTTTCATGGTAGCTTGCTTTAGCAACGGCATGGTAGCCTAGGATTGAGGATCTATACTCTCCTATGGGTAGCTTGAACTAGCATTGTTAGAATGCACTTCATGGTGGCTTGACTTGGTTAAGTCAAGACCATTTCATGGTAGCTTAGGATTGAGACATCATACTCTCCTAAGGATAGCTTAGGGTTGAGGATTCATACTCCCCTAAGGGTAGCTTGCATCCTATTGAATGTTGCATGGTGGCTAGGTTAGTGTACTTGTATCCTTCCTAGGATAGCTTGGATTGCATGGTAAGGTGTTTTCCATGGTAGTTAGGTCTATCTTGGTATGTGCTATTCTTTGATAGTCTAGAATGATAGATAGTAAGCATTGAGTAAGCTAGACTAAAGGAGTACTTAGTGTGAGTGGTAGTATGGGATGTCATTCATACATGGCACAAGTGTGACTTGAAGCTACTTATAAAGTGTCCGCTTTTGTAATGTATGTCCAGCTTGGATTGTTGTTATAGTTGCCTTCCATGATATGAATGACTTAAGTTGATAGTTCCTTGTCAATAAGAAGTAGGTCTATAGTGACACCTACAGATGGTAAATATGAATAGGGTGACTTCAAGATATGCTTAGTGTGTGTGGTATTATGGGATGCCCCACATGCGTTGCACAAGTGTGCCTTGAGGTTACTTAACAGTGTAGTGCTCTTATGACATGAAAACCTAGGTCTTGACTATGAAGGTGGACTATGAAAAATTGCATTGGCGGAGGGGCTTCCATCTCATGAGTATCACTTGGATGACCCAACCTATTGCATTGGCAGAAGGGTCTTTTCCTCATTGTCCATATCCACTCGGTGCTAAGCATTATTTTCCAATTTATACATTATTAGTCTTTGAATTGTATCTACATGTGTGAAGGAATACGTTGCCCTTCGTTCAATACAATTCATCAAAATAGCTCATAGATTCATTAAAGGTGAGAATGTACTTTCAACTTTAGAATCATAATTAGTATGTGAGAATAACTGTCACACCAAGATCATGTGTTCTCATGAGAATGGACTTTCAATCAACACAGTAGGATCAACATGGTTATGTACATTTCATGCATAATAATGTGTAAAGGTGCATATGAGAACTATGCTTTCAATTAACACCTTAGATACATCATGATCATGTTTATGCATGGAATGTGTGTGCGTATAATCGTCCTTGCAATGACACAACAACAACATTATCATTATAGACACTTCCCTCTCAAAGTGTTCATAAGTATGTACATAATATCACAATCATGCATCATTCACATATATTGCATTCAAATATCATTGACCATGTAAATCAACACATCTAACATTTATCATAATAGATATGTATATAATCACAACTCAAATAGTTCATTCATTTGCATGTATAAGCTCATATACTCACATTGTAGGTCATGTGGGTAAAGTCCTTCCACAATAGTACCTTATACAATTCAACATGCATAATAGCTTCATTCTTAAAGCCTCTACATTCATAGTTCATTCATTTTAGCTTTTTACTCTTAAGCCCTAGAAGTCATGTTCATGCTTCAAGCATTACTCTCAAGCAATACCTCACATGGTCATCATGTAAACCTAACTCTCAAGGTAAACTAACCACATGCTTCACTCTTGATCAATTATAGACATATAGCATCAAGTAAGATAAATCTCAATACTACTCAAACATAATTCATCATGTAAGACCTAATTAAGTTCATTTATGTCTACAAGATTCACTCATAAGAAACTCATGTTTAGGTGATCTAATCTAAGGCAATTCATCAAGAAGTAGTTAAAATCATCAAAAATCAGTAGTATCATTAATAACAATCATAAATCTCATAATTGAATCAACATCCAACAATTCCTCATCATAAGGTCAATTTAGTAAAGAGGGGGAAATCATGGGTCCAAGGGGAATTCTTATCAAAACTTCATGAATCCAAAGTTAATTCATCATAAGCAACCATAATAATCATAATAAAACAATTGAATTCATTTTGGAAGAAGACCCATGACTAGATTTGAAAACCCTAGATTTGGGGAATTTGAAAACATAGTTGAAGGGGGTTCTTGGTGATAGCTAACCAAGAATGAAGAACTCCCATACCTCAATTTAGAATCTCCAAGAAATTTGGGGAAGAACCTTGAGAATCTACAAACCCTACCTCCAATGGCTTCTTCTTCTTTCTTGAGTTTAGAGAGAGAAATATTGGAGAGGAGAAGCTCTTTTGATTTTATTTGGGTTTTCTTGAAAAGTGACTTAATTCAAGGAAGTGAAGTCTAAAAAGGTTATATAGTTGCTAGGAAAGGAATAGAATAATGTGGACTCAACTTTGGAAAGGAACTAAAGACCCACAAAGTTTAAACTTAAAAGTTTGCACCAAACCCATCTAAGCTCGCCCTTTGCACCCCTTGGCTCGCCAAAGGCACTAGGCGACTCGCCTAATGGCCCTTGGCTCGCCCATTTTTCCAGCCTGATAGTGCTTCACTATTTCGGGCATAACTATTTACTCCAAGATCGGAATTGGGCAAACTCGGTGGCGTTGGAAAGAGGACTCAGAGACCTTTAATTGGATAGGTAAAGACCCATCTAATTCGTTTTGATCTGAGAGATATCATCATTTGAAGTTGACCCTACAAGTTGTAACTTAAAAATCTGCCCCTTGCCCGTCCAAGCTCGCCCTTTGGAACCTTGGGTTCGCCAAGTGCACTAGGCAACTCGCCAAGTGCACCCTTGGCTCGCCCTTTACTCCAGTGAGATCACTAAAAGGGCTGGTCATTGGGCGATGGAGGGGTGCCAAAGGGCGACACGCCAACCAGGTTGGCGAGCAACCCTTTAGCTCGCTCTTTGGTCCAGCGTCTTGGACAAATGGGCAGTGAACTAGTCGATGGAGTGGGAGCAATGGGCGATTTGCCAACCAGCTTGGCGAGCTTCCACTTAGCTCACCCATTGTTCCAGAACTAAGGTTAAGAGGGCAGTCCCTTAGGCGATCAAAAGGGCAAAAGGCTCCATCAAGTAACAAGGTTTCCTTCACCCTATCTTGCTAGTCTAGGCCCTTGCTTGCACCCTAGGCTTCTACCTTGCTCCATCTAGCTTCTAAAACAGCATAGACATCAACCTAAAGTTACACTAACCCAAACGTTAAGGCTCTGGTTCAATCTATCATTTTCCGAGTCGTTACATTATCCCCCACTTAGGAACATTCGTCCTCGAATGACACTTTAAACACATTAAGAGAAATGTGACTCGAGACTAGCAGCCCATCAATCATGACACATCAATATAAATGCATAATCAAATGCACACAACTAGGAAGAAACATCAACTCCACATCAATAAGCTTAAAACACAACAAGAAAGTAGGAACTACATCTACAAACTCATTATGCATCATATGCAACATATCTCATGTTCATAGGAGGAACTACCTTCTCCTAGTCATAACATGCTCAACATACTCTCATAGAGCTCATATGCAATCACTTCTCAAAAAACATTTCATTTAAGGAGGAATTCTCAACTCCTAACTAAAACGTGCTCATAAAACCTTCTCATGAAGTTCAATAGGCAACTTATACTCAATGCACTACGACATGAGGAAAAGAATTCACATAAGAATCATTTTATTTCAAAACACAAGTTTTTCATGAATATGCATTATATAAAGAAGTCATGGCAACATATAAGCACATAACAACAATATTAGCTAGGCATACCATCTCCCCCTTAGGAGTGAGCCTATACCAACACTACTAAATATCATTAATCACAGTCATAGGAAGAATTACATTTTCTCATTAAAACAAGCTCAACACAATCAACATGGAGCCCAAGTGTCATTTCATTAAAGGCACAACAAAGCATGTTCATCACACCATTTCATGAGGTCAAATATGCCATCTACATACTAGAATGCACAACCACATGAGGAACATGTAAATCATGAAAAATCCATTTTATATAAAATAAGAATCTTTCAAAAACATGTAGAATATAAGGAGATCATGGAAATTTCTAAAACACACATGACCCCTAGGCATAGAACAAGCCCAAAAAGAAACTCTTGGTCTCAAGCTAGAAAAGGAATAGAAGAAAAGATGAGGATATCGGGACTCTCAATCAATGTTGCTACTAAAGCACATGATCTCCACGTTGGGAGTAAGCCCCCTTTTACAAAATCCTCCAAATACTACTCATTTTAACAAACTTAAGGCATTATCAAGACTCCTTATAACCTTACCGGGCTCTGAAACTAATAGAGGTGTAATAATCATGCATCCAAATCCTACCAAGGTTAACAAAAGTAACTCTATGGGACAAGGAAATCATAGGACACATTTAACATTCAAGACTCCAAAATCAAGAAATGAGTCAAGGAGATTTCATCATCATAGGCTAGAGGAGAAATAAAAGGGAACATAAGGATATTGGGACACCTCATTGGCCCTTGGCCTCCCAATTAAGCACCTTCAACTAAACCCTTACTAAAATACCACTCCTCAATATTTTCATGGAAGCACTTTCTTACTCTTCTATTTCTCAACTTGCCGGTCTAAGATCCCAATTTGGTACTTCTAATTTAGAGAGGTTCTCATCTAAGCACTATTGCTCACAAGCAACCTTACCAACACCACTCAAAGTCTCATATGAGCCTACCAAACCGGGAGTAAACTTCTCCACTCACCACACCCTTTTAAGGTGAGATCTTCAAGCAAGCCTAACTCATGACCATTAAGGACACCCCCACTTGCGGTAAGCCTAAACAAACTCCTTACAACATCTCTTATTCAATTCTACTAAGTTTGGATCAAAACAATTCTAGACCATTTCATCCCTTATCATCAACCTTGGTGAGATCTACCAACCAATCAAACCTAGACCCTACTCAAAATGACCCTACTTAAGATCAATTTTAAAAGATAACTAACTCTTTGAAGTTGGTCAACACTTACACTTCTTCTTCTTCTCCTCGACTAGGTGGTACATGCAACCCTCAAAGTCAACTTTAAGACAAAACATCATCCAAACTTATGGCATAGATATTTCCCCCTTACATTCTCGGATAAGCTCATTTGGGGACTAAAAACTTGACTATACGGGTTCAAACATCACATAGGAACATAACAATAACACCACCAATCCATCCTAAGGATGACATCTAAATCTAGAATATCAAGTCCTATCTAGTCACATAGCCATCATTGGCATTTCAACCAGCACCTTCTCCCTTGCTACTTGTAACAAGAATCCTTCGAGTAGTCATATCTTGTAGACCACCAATTAGAGAGAAAAGACCTTATAGAGTTAAACTCTACGGCACGACTAGAGAATGAAGAATTTAAGTTTCCTAACGTCCTATAGCCTCTCGCTCATAGATGTGTCGCGACTAACACCTATGAACAAGACTCTACTAGACATGGTTTGAGACATCCTAAGGCCATTCCCAAAAACTTATGCTTTGATACTGAGTTACTGAACTACTAACGGATTGCAAATGGAACTAAACCGTTTGTGCTATTTGAGAAGGTGGATTGAAAATGGGCACGTTGGACCATTTGGCGAGCTAGGTTAAGCTCGCCGAATCATTCGGCGGTTCGCCCAATGTCTCCATCTCGCCTTTAATATCGTAGAAAATTAGATATTTGAGTCTGTAACTTTCGGCGAGAAGTCATGGGTCGCCGAAAGTGCTCTTGATCGCCCTTTGCATGCTATTCTGACCCCCTTAAGCACTGTAACGTTTGGCGGATAAACTCAGGCTCACCAAAAGTAGTCGGCGAGTCGCCGAAAGGACTTTCCATCGCTGATTTGTTATAATTTGAAGCCAATCCTTTCGGCGAACCCGAGTTAGCTCACCAAAGAGGTTTGGCAACTCACCGATTCACTTGGCGAGTCTTTCTACAGTAGATTACCTGTTATTCTATTTGATTTTTCCCTTAACTCTTCCCAATCTTTTGCAGATATGACTAAACCTAACAAAGCAGGTAGCAACACACCACCCCGAGGAAAAGAAAAAAGGATCACAATCAATGAGGACGCAACTACATCCAGGAACAATGCTACTAAAATGTCCACAACTTGTGGAAAAGGCAAGGGCAAGACCAACACTGTTGAGCTATCAGATGCAAGTTCCGACAGTATTGGTTTTTACACCAATGACCCAACAACATATGATAGTGAGAGTATGGGTTCTGATGAAGATGAACTGATGGAGGCATGGAGGAATGAGTTACGATCTAAACAACTGAACGACCCATCTCGGATCAAAAATATTCGAGCCACCACTCTGACTCCTCCAGTTCCAGAGTAGGCAATAATACTGGCACTTCCAGTACAAGGCCCCCCACCTAAATCAACGAATAGACTAAAGTCTGAGGGGCTGAGAATGATCATTGAGGAAGAACGGTTGTCCATAGATGGGGTGATCGATAGGTATCCTGAGATAATAGAGTGCCTGAAATTTCACAAATTTCAAATCTTCACAAAACCCCGTGACTCTTACATACCAAGCTGGGTCAGAGAATTTTTCAATGCATACAGTATATTTGTACCTCAACGGAAGAGGCTAGTATCAACTTTCAAAGCAGTTGACTACGTGGTTTTCAGAGGAAGGAAGGTAGCTTGTGACAGTGAGGCTATCAACATAGCCTTGGGTATGTCCAATAAGATTAATGATCACTTCCAGCACTTGATCAGAACAGAGAAGCTGGATGAAATGAAGAAGTGGTTAGCCCAACTAATCTCAGATGATAATGCTTCGAAATAGTTAGCAGAAGGAGTTTCGATTGCAAAGAAAGATCTGAACATAGTTGCAAGATACTGGTTCGGGTTCATCAGTAGCACGATTATACCATCATAGAATGAATCAATCCTTCACCTTCCTAAGGTAACTTGTCTTGGATGAATCATAGAAAAAACCAGGATAAATCTAGGGATGATCATTGTTTCGGAGATCCATATACATGCAAAGCAGAGCCAGACATCCCTCCATCTCTCGGTATTAAGCACTGCATTGTGCAAAAGAGCTTGGGTGCCTAGAGATGCAAAGAAGGATGTGGAATTGGTTGCCACCGCCTTCACCGATATTCGAAAGATAAAAGCAGAATATCTTAAGGACCAAGAGTAAAAGAAGAAGAAGTAAGTTGTGGCCACTGGATCTATACCTACAGAGGCATCTTTACCTACTCTGACCCCTGGGCCCTCAGGTATATCTGACGCCATTACCACTTCTGCTGACCCTCCAGGTTACTCTGTTGCTGTGTTACCACCTAGACCTAGTGCTGTTGTTGCCTCCTGTAAGCCGATCACTCAGGCATCCTTGATCTGGATGGGACAGCTTGCCCAATCTGCTAATTGTCGGGCTGCTAAGATAGAAAGCTTCATTCCAGGCATGATTCAGGCTGCCCTCGATGATGTTGTGAAACCACTGAGCACTACTATTGATGCTCTAGCGGCCAGGATAGCTGTGTGTGAGCGTGACCAAGGAGCCACAGGGTAGCTGACAGCCTTAAAGGCCTCCATTGCAGAGTTGAGGAAAGATGTGGACTACCTAAAGTCTACCAATGTGTCCATGATCTTTAGAACAGTGGAAATTCCAGATGTGCCTGAAATGCCTCAAATTGAGTCTCTTGCGGTAATCATTGCACACTAGCGAAAGTGTGGAGTCTTGTTTGACTTATAGTGTCAATGCCTAGTGTGATGAGCTTACCTGTGAACTATGCATGATAGATTCTAGAATTCGCCCCGTTGGTCCGGTCAACTGAGTGATACTATCTCTTGATATGATATTAGGCAACTTCTATGAGTGTGAGCCAATTTGACATATACCTATTTTGTGACCTACCTTGTGTGCGTGTGATTCTCTCTTGAACACCCTTTGAGCCTTTCCCTTTTCTTTGGAAGAAACTTGATGAAAGCAATGACCTTTCTTTATCCATCACCCATAATCCTCATGAAGTTGTGGTTAGTTGAATAGTCAACTTAGGCCAAAAACCTAAGTTGGGGATATGTTGAAAAGATAGGGGCAAGTTAAGAAGTGTAAGGAAAGTCTCCTCTTACCCATGGTTTTGAGAAAAATGGAACCCCTCCATATAAAAAAAATGAAAAAGAAAGTTGTGGAATAAAGTACAAAAGAACTAGGGTCTCCAAACAAGTCACGGGAAGTGAATAATAGGATGACTTATGAGCACTAATGAGAATGATAAAGAAAAAGGAAAGGAAGTGTTGTGAGCACCACATTTCATGAGGATGAAAGTCACTAAGCCTAAATGACCATACATTTACACTCAGCCCCGTTACAAACCTTGTTAAGACCTTTGTAATCTTGAGAAAGTCAAAACAAATGTTGATTGGAAAATACGGGCAAACATATGGATGAAATT
Organism: Solanum acaule; assembly: GCA_036250505.1. NCBI lineage: Eukaryota > Viridiplantae > Streptophyta > Magnoliopsida > Solanales > Solanaceae > Solanum > Solanum acaule. The sequence continues at coordinate 9,328 of JAJOOR010042443.1, forward strand.
ATACATTATGTTCTTCTTTGTGAGTCTGAGCGTTGTATCTGATTCCAAAGCTTTAAATTGTGAAGCCATTGTGTGAATATGGAATCATTCTTTGTGTGAGGGCATTTGAACACTATAGTTGAGCTTTAACTTGCATTTGAAGCAAGTATTGTGAGCATAAGATTCATTGATATTGGTGAGTCACAATTTGAATCTTTGAGTACACATTTGATCTTTGAATAAGTAAATTGAGTCTTGTTGTGTGCATTCATGATTGAGTCTTGTGTAGCACTGTTCGAGACACCCTTTTGAATGGCTGAACTTGAGTTTGCTTGAAGACAAGCAAAAGTTTAAGTTGGGGGTGTTGATGAGTCCACAAATTGGACTCATTCAGGGCTATATTTTAATAGAAATTGTGTCCTCAAATGCTTATTTTATCTCAATATCTTATGAAAACCCTTAAGTTTCAGCTATTTGAAGTTTTAAGGAAAGCATGGACACTATGTTGCAAAAAGGAATGGAAAGGCTGTAAAGAATGAAGAAATGAAAGCCTGAGGATCGCCGAGTCCACTTGGCGAGTCGCCGAGTCCACTTGGCGAGTCGCCGAGTCCACTTGGCGAGTCGCCGAAGGGTCTTACTTCGCCTTTTGTTCCAGTGTGCTGAGCCTTGAAGAAAAGGATCAAGTCGGCGGAAAAAGGGAGCAGTCGGCGCATCACTGAGCAATTCTGCAAAGCAGTATCATGCCGCCCAATGGCCCAGAGCACGACGAGGCTGAAGGCTGGTGCATGACAGCGATGAACTACACCAAAGGGTGAATCGTCTAGTTGATCGGCAATTCTGACTAATGACACTGAAAGATCCGCTGCAACAAAAATATGTGAAAACTATAAATACTAGTTAGAGTTTTAGTTTTAGAATGGAACAATTATTATAATTTTCACTTAGAGTCGAACAATTGTGATAGTTTTCATATAGAATAGTACTTTTTGATATTTTTTCTCTAAGTTTGAGAGGGATTTGAAGACTTGAAGAAGAAGACGGTTTCGTCTCCAAGGATTTGGATTTGGGTCTCTCGGATTCTTCATTCTTGGCCTGTAACAAGAGATAAATCTCCATACCCATTTGAATGCAAGCTCATTTAGGTATAAATTTCTATCTCTTGATGTATGTCTAAAAACTCCAATTCTTGGGGTGTGATTTAGCGAATATGGGTTACGATAATTGTTGGATCTTGCTTGCTGATAGTTTATTTGTCGTTTAAATGTGATTTCATTTAGTGGTTGCGGATGAATTTAATGAATTTGTAGTTGCAAATACAAGTTTATTTATGTGTTTTCGGCTTGCGAGAGAGAGAGGTCGTAAAACTAAAACCACTAAATTGATGGCCGGTGTGTGGGTAGACATAAGGTTTAGTTCGAGAGAGTGAACCCTAGTCCCATTTCCACACACTCAGCTCGAGAGAGTGAGTGGATTAAGGTTAAGGCTGGTCTTCACGCGGCAAGTGGGTGTCCGAGAGGAACATATTTGAAACGGGGTAAGTTGCTCGAGAGAGAGCTTATCCCCCTTAAAGTTTAGCCTAGTAACAATTATTCTATGAATCTTCTATCGAAAGCATGTACCCAATAATCTATCTTAACCCGTATTCCCGTCACATCCTAATGATCCCCTCTCATTACTTAGAAATCCTTGTTTATTTTGTTGTTTTTACTTACTAGTGACA
>JAJOOR010042445.1:0-11144 GCA_036250505.1 Solanum acaule
ATTCTAATTTTCTAAGTTTTGATTAATGATTTTGACTAAGGTAAGTTCTAGTTATGTTTCTAGGCTTAATATGACTAAAACCTCATGATTTAGGGTTTAAACGACGTATCTTAGGGGTTAAACGAAATAGGAAAAGACCAAAAGACCCCTGAATTAACTACTGTCGGAGTGATCGACGGATTGGACTGACGGGCCGTAGGTCAATCGACGGTCCGTCGATTGGAATCGTCGATCGAGTCTACCTGACAGGGCTTCACTAAACCGAGCATAACTTTTCACTCGAAGGTCGGAATTTAGCAAACTCGGCGGCTTTGGAAAGATAATTCAATTATGTATCATTTCATTGGTAATGGGACACAAAATTCTTTTTGTGCTAACAGTTATGATCATCTGAAGTTGACCCATCAATAATTTTCAGCTAACTGGCTGTTGACCCTAACTTACGGTTAGACCTACGGACCGTGCCTCGAATGACAGTTCGTGCTGGTCGACCGTAGTTTGTGTCAGAGGCTGGGTAAGGAAAGTCTTGATCCACGGACACAGACCACGGACCGTGGTCTGATCTACAGATTGTGGGTCTGTCCGTGAGTCGGGACTTAGCCAATTTTCTAACTGAGTTCTGGGAAGTTTTCTGTCACGAACAACGGACCTGCAGGACGGACCGTGAGCCCATCTACGGTCCATGGATGATGTTTGTGAGTGCCACCTGTAACACCAGAAATATGAAATCTCTATTTTCGGATACTGGGTGTTACATCATCGATGTTCCTTCCTCTCGCCTTAATTTTTCACTTCTTCTTGGTCCAGGCACTTTAATTTTAGGGGATCCAGATCGGGATCGCCGAGTGGTTCTGTGAGTAACCTTTTTTCCTTTCATCTCGCCCATCAGCACTTGTTTGGATATCCGTCAACACTTTTGGCGACCTGGTCACCCAACACTAAAGCGATCGGTGACATGCCGAATAGAATTACTTCTCGCCGAAGTTACCCCCAATTTAGCCTCAGCATTCTATAACTTTTGGAGGTAGAGTGGATACTTGGCGAGTCACCGAGTGGAATCGACGATCATCAAGCCTGTTTTTCCCTTCTCTTCTTTGCTTGTGTTGTCTCTATTTCCAATTTCTGTCCTAGCTTTGTTCCTCACTCCATGTACCTGAGAATCAAGGGTTTTGCATTAGGTATTTGCACAACATAAGTATTTAAGGAAACAAAATCATTGTTAATAAAGCCCTAAATGAGTCCAAACTTTGGATTCATCAACATCCCCAACTTAAACTTTTGTTTATCCTCAAGTAAAACTCAATTTCAGCGATTCAAAAAGGGGTGCCTCAAATAGTGCTACACAAGGATCAATTTTGCACTCAAATATTCTAGTTGTGACTCACCATTATCAAAGATTCTCAAGTTCACAATACTTGCTTCAAATGCAAGTTCAAGCTCAACAAAAGTACTCAAATGCCCTCACACAAAGAATGATTTCATATTTACACACAATGGTTCAACAATTTATAACTCCGGAATCACGATCAACACTCACACTCACAAAGATGAACACATACATAACTCCACCCATAGGTTTGCCCTTATTTTCCAACCAACACTTGTTTCAGCTTACTCAAGATCAAAAAGGTCTTTTCAAGGCTTTTAACGGGGATGAGTGTATAGGTATGGTAATTTAGGCTCAGTGGCTGCTATCCTCATGAAATGTGGTGTGAACAACATTTCTTTTCCTTCTCCTCTTCTTTCTCACTTATGCTCATAAGTCACCCCATTATTCCTTTTCCATGAAACTTTGGACACCCCATTTCTTTTGTGCTTTCACACTTTATTTCAAAACCTTTCCAATCTTTTTCATTATGCTCTTCTTTTTCTCTTTTTTTTTGTATGGAGGGGTTCCATCTTTTTCACAACCATGGATTAAGGGGGACTTCTTTGCATTTCTTGATTTACCTTCTCTTTCTATTTTCACCACACCCCCAACTTAGTCTTTTGGCCTAAGTTGGATATTCCAATCAACCACATCTCATGAGTATTAAGGATGAAGTGATAAAGAACGGTCACAATTTCATCAAGTTTTTTCCAAGAAAAAGAGTAAGGCTCAAGGGGTGCTCAAACAAAGATCACACACTCACAAGGTAGGCCACAAAAGAGGTATAATGTCAAATTGTTTCACTCTTTAAAATTTGTTGCCTAAGATCATTTCATGAGCTCACATCACTTGGTCAACCAGACCAATGGGGCAAATTCTAAGTGTCATCACACATGGTTCATGGTAAGCTCATCACACAACAAATTGGCACTAAAGATCAAACAAGACTCCACACTTTTGCTAGTGTGCAATGATCATTACAAGAGACTCATTTGATAATTGGCTAGTCACAGTGAGATGCAAAAAGTTCACATATTGTCTATGCAACTTCATTTGGCCTCATCGTAGCCACACATTCATGCTTGTTCTATTGAGATCACTATTCAAGTCATCGGTATTGAACAAGACCAATACTCAAACTTGCAGAAGAACAACCACAATTAAATAAACAAAGGTGGCAAAAATGGGTCAAAAAGGGTCTAAGGATACCACATATTTCACTGACCAAGGACACACCCCCACCAAAAGCATTCAACATTGTCCCCAATGTGAGTATAGAACGGACACTCCCACTAATAAAACAAGAATAAAAACTAGCAAATAAACATAAAATTCTAGTATGTAAACATGCAGAGCAAGGTGATGAGGAATCTTCACTAAGCGCCTAGTCGGCGAGAGAATGAAACCATCGCTGAATGCTTCGGCGGTGCGCCTAATGAGCATAATATCGCCTTTTGTTCCAGTGGGTGACACTCGTAGAAAGGGGCAATTTAGCGGGGATGCAGGAGGTCTTCGAACAGGTCGGCGAGTTGCGTAATGGACTTAGAACTTCACCGATCTATCATTGAGTTACGTTGTCAGCGATGAAGTAAAAGGGCGAGAAAAATTGGGTCGCCTAATTATATCAACGATTCTCCAAGTGATGAAGTTCTCCCGCCGAATGTTCCAGAATCTCAGCCCCATTTTTGAAAGACATAAAGTGGACTATGTCGTGCTCGCCGAATAGATTCGCGATTCGCCAATAGCATCTTCCTCTTGCACAAAATCCTGCACCTGCAAAATTAACACACATTTTTTAAAACACTACTACTTGGGTTGCCTCCCAAGAGCGCCTTATTTAATGTCGTGGCACGACGTGGAAATGCTCTCAAGCATCTTCCAGGTACACCACCTCAATCAGAGAAATCTATTAGCACTCGTCAAAGTATAACTTCAAGCATTGCCCGTTTACCTTAAATGCAGGTCCTTCTTCACCTTCAACCTCAATGGCACCATTTGTGAACACTCATGTCACTCTAAAAGGTCCCGACCATTTGGACTTGTGCTTTCCTGGAAAGAGTCTATGTCGAGAGTTGTATAGTAACACTCAGTCTCCCACTCTGAACTCCCTCTTAAGGATTTTAGCATCATGCCATTTCTTCATATTTTCCTTGTAAAGGGTTGAACTTTCATAAGCTTTGAATCTGAATTCGTCCAACTCATTTAACTACTCTACTCTCTCTTTTGAGGTCTTTGTCCAGTCCTTATTTAAAGCTTTCAATGCCCACAATGCTTTGTGTTCCAATTCAACTGGTGGATGGCTGGATTTACCCAAAACTAGCTTATACGGAGACATCTCGATTGGTGTTTTGTATGCAATACGATATGCCCATAGTGCATCATCGAGCTTTCGAGACCAATCAGTTCTATTAGTATTCACTGTCTTGGCCAAGACGCTTTTGATCTCCCGGTTTGACACTTCAATCTGGCCACTCGTTTGGGGATGAGACGGAGTTGCTACTTTGTGTTTACTCTATACTTGCTCAATGCAGTTGAGAACCACTTGTTGCAAAAGTGGGATCCCCCATCACTAATAATAGCCCGAGGAGTACCAAATCACGCAAAGATGTAGCGTTTCTAAAATTGAACAACGCTTTCTCCCTCATTGTTTGGAAGTGCAACAGCCACCCATTTGGAAACATAATCTACAGCCACCAAGATATACTTATTACCAAACAAACTCACAAATGGGCCCATAAAATATATTCCCCAAACATCAAATAGCTCAACTTCTAAAATGGGCATAAGAGGCAACGTGTGTCTTTTGGACACTCCACCTTGTTTTTGACATTGAGTGCACTTCTTAACAAACTCATGAGCATCTTTGTAGAGAGGCATACAGTAGTACCCACTTTGTATAACTTTAGCAGTTGTACGTACACTACCATGATGACCTCCAACTCGTGAAGCGTGACAAGCATAGAGAATTTCAATGGCTTCTTCTTTCGGAACACATCTTCTAATGAAATGGTCAGCACATTCTCTGAATAAATTTGGTTCATACCAAAAAAACTTCTTAACATCGAACAAGAATCTCTTTTGTTGGTAGAAGTTCAGTTCGTCTGGCATTAATCAACACACTACATAATTGGCAAAATCAGCATACCAAGGAGGTTGTTTAAGAGTTACCATGAATACCTGCTCAACGAGAAAAACATCATTTATGTCGATCTCTAGCTCGTCATTCTCCTTGCCTTCCAATCTTGATAAGTGGTCTGCCATCTGATTTTCAAAACCTCTTCTATCTTTGACCTTAAAGTTGAATTCTTGCAATGGAAGCACCCACCTTATCAATCTTGGCTTGGCGTCTTTCTTTGCCATCAGGTAACGCAATGCAGCATGATCAGTGTGAACAATCACTTTAGCACCTAGCAAGTATGCCCGGAACTTCTCAAACGCATAAACTACCGTATTAACTCTTGTTCAGTAACTGTATAGTTACGTTGAGCACTATTTAGAGTTTTGCTTGCGTAGTAAATGGGGTGAAAAAGTTTGTTGCATTTTTGCGCCAATACAACACCTAATGTTGTCCCGCTTGCATCACATATTACTTTGAAAGATTTTGACCAATCATGACTAATGATGATCGGGGTGGAAACCAATTTTTCTTTCAAGCACTTGAAAGCTACCATTCAAGCATCATCAAAGTGGAATTTCACCTCTTTCTCCAAGAGTTTGCATAGAGGATGTGCAATATTTGAGAAGTCTTTGATGAGCCTCTGGTAAAAGTCGGCATGTTCCAAAAAACTACAAACACCCTACACCGAAATTGGTGGAGGTAACTTCTCAATCACTTCAATATTTTCTTTGTCAACCTCTAACCCCTTTTGCGACACTTTGTGACTAAGCACTATACCTTCCTTAACCATGAAATGACATTTTCCCCAATTTAGGACTAAATTTGTCTCCACACATCTTTGGAGGACTTGTCCTAAGTTCTCTAAACATTTTTCAAAAGTGTCACCCACAACCGAGAAGTCATCCATAAATACTTCCATTGAATCCTCCACCATATCAACGAAAATAGATAACATGCAACGTTGAAATGTAGCCAGAGCATTACATAAACCAAATGGCATCCGTTTGAAGGCAAAAGTACCATATGGGCACGTAAATGTTGTTTGCTCTTCGTCTTCCGGAGAAATGGAGATTTGGTTACAACCATAATACCCATCCAAAAAGCAATACCAACCACTCTCGGAGAGTCGATCAAGCATTTGATCCATAAAGGGCATGGGAAAGTGATCCTTTTCAGCCCACGAATTTAGCTTCTGGAAATCCATACATACTCTCCACCCGGTCACCAGTCTCATAGATACAAGCTCCCCTTTTTCATTTGGGAGTACCGTGATGCCTCCCTTTTTGGGTACACATTGTACCGGACTTACCCATTTGCTATCCACAATAGGGTAGATCACACCTGCATCCAACCACTTTATTATCTCCTTTTTCACCACTTCTTGCATTGGTGGGTTCAATCCCCGTTGATGTTCAACACTTGGCTTACAATCACTATCAAGCTAAATTTTGTGAGTGCAAATACCGAGAGAAATGCCCACTATGTCAGTGATAGTCCACCATATAGCTTTGATATGCCTTCTTAACACCTCAAGGAGCAATTTTACCTTCCAATCAAGCAAATCAGCTGCAATGATCACCGGTAAAGTGTTATTTGCCCCCAAGAAAAAGCATATCGAAGATGGGAGGAAAGTACTTTCAACTCTAGATTTGGTGGTTCTTTTGTTGATGGATTTGCGGGAGGACTTTCTCAATTTTTTAAATCAATGTTTAATTTCAACGGAGTCTTTGGATAGCCCCAAAACTGATAGAGCTGCTACTACCTCTTCATACCCTTGAATTTCGAACTCATCATAGTTAGCAAGCACGACTTCAAGGGGCTCACTCATACATATCAAATGGCCCACACTAGCCACCGCCTCATCAATAACATCAACAGTGGAGACCACATGAATATCACTTGGGTGTTTCATTGACTTACACACATTAAAGGTTACTTCATCCTCATTCACCTGAAACTTCAATTCTCAGCTCTCAACATCCACCAACTCCGGTTGCCAAGAATGGTCTTCCCAAAATGATGGGAATTTCAGCATCTATTTCACAATCTAGAATGACAAAATCAGTCGGGAAAATAAATCGGTCAACCTTTACCAAGATGTCATATAGTATCCCCATAGGATGCTTAATTGATCGATCTGCCATCAAGAGTCTACTTGTTGTGGCTTTTGGTTCCCCAAACCCAAGTTGTTTATAGATCGCGTAAGTCATCAAGTTGATGCTTGCTCCCAAATTGCGTAGGGCATTAGCAAATTGGAGCATGCTGATGGTGCAAGGGATGGTGAACGCTCCGAGATCTTCTCTCTTTTTGATCAGCTCCTTAGTCATAATTGCACTACAGCTATGGGAGACTTCGATTGTTTCAAAATCCAAACTCCTTTTCTTTGTGACTAACTCCTTCATAAATTTGGCGTACCCTGGCATTTCCAACAATGCTTCCACTAGAGGAAGATTAATTGATAATGTCTTGAACACCAATAAAAACTTCTTGAACTTCTCCTCCTCATTCTTCTTCTTTAGACGTTGAGGAAATGGAGGTGCTATTTTGGGTAAAGGTTGCATAACTTTTGGGCTTTTATTGTCTTTCTCCATATCCTTTTGTGGTCCTTTGGCAATGCTTTGATGGATACGTGCCTCTTATTCCTCCATCCCTTTGTCTTGTTCATGCATTTGAGCTTCTTCGTTTCCGTCACATCGCATATTGCTACCTTTCCACTTCGAGTCACCACAGCCAGCTCTCTATCATCATCTTTCATTATCATTTTTGGTTTCAATTGTGCTGAAAGTGAACTCAACTGACCTTCAAGTATCTTGATTGCATCTGCGTGAGAGTTCACATTATTGTTCAGTGATCAAAAGTCGGCTTTTATCCCTTTTAACAAGTCATCCGAACCTTAGACTTTATCAAGGATGTGTGACAGCAAGTCATTCACCCTCTGACTAATTGCACTCCCTCTCGATTTAGGGCTCTCACTTAAGTGAGTGTAGTCCTCTTCATGATCCTCCTCCCTTTTCCAATAGTCGATTTGCTCGGCCCAATCTTGATAGTATCTTCTTTGCTCTTCTCCCTTATGATAGTTCCAACCTTGATTCCCGCCCCGCTGTAGATAGCGTGGGTAGAAACCCTCCTCGTATCTGTTGGAGTTCCAACCTTGATTCTCCCTAGGCCTTGAGTAACCGGAGGAAGAACCCTTCTCAACTCTAAACACTCCACATGTCCCCTTCATATGCTATTGTAGAAATTCCATTTGGGTCAACATCTTCTTGATGTTTTCATCCCCCTCTCTCTCTTTATCAAGTTATTCTTGTGTCAATCTAAAACAAAATGGAGAGACTTGATCCTCTTGGGTGTACCACGCTTGATTTATTTTAGTCATGTCATCAAGAAGAAATGAAGCCACCTTAAATGATTGCAACATTATTCCCCCTCGTACCAATTGATCATCCACCCCTTTATTAACCAAATTAAGACTCCGGTAAAAATATTGGAATAGTAAATCATTTGGTAACCCGTGAGTTGGGCATTCAAGTAAAAGTTTCTTAAACCTCATCCACGTTTCATGGATGGGTTCACCCTCCCATCGCTTGAAACCTTGAATGTCGTCTCTAAGCTTCATAATCTTTGATGGGGGGAAAGAATCTTGTATTGAATGCTATAATCAACTCCTCCCATGATGTGATGGAGTGGTTTGGTAACTCGGCCAACCACTTGCTAGCCTCCCCCGTCAAAGATAGTGGAAATAACCGAAGCCGGATTGACTCTTATGACACATTATTGAATGACAACGGGCTGCACACCTCTGTAAAACTTCTTACATTCTCATGCTGGTCTTCGTGCTCTAGTCCTCCATAGAGTCCTCTCATTTGGAGGAGATGAAGAGTTGTGCCAGTGACTTCAAATATTGCATTCTCATCAGCTTGTGGTATGCAAATTGCACCTATTTCACCTGCATGAAATGGGTTGTAAGCACTGTTGATATCATCGATACCATCCCGATGACCTACTTGACTACCATTCACCTCTTCCTCACTCATTTTTACTTCTATGTAGTCCAACCAACATTACACAATGCAGCCTAAGCTAATTCAACTATAGCCAAACAATTCACAAATCAAATTTTCAATCAAAGAATTCTAAGTAACACTACTCCCCGGTAGCGGCACCATTTTGATTAACATTTCAAAGACATTTCATCCAGTTCTAACTATCAACGATCGCTAATCAGTATATAACCCAATTAAATGAGTTCGGGTCGATCTCACGGAGAGTAGCTTTTCCTTCGAATTCAATTATAGAAGAATGACAACTGTAACACCCCTTATCTGAAACAGACCAAAAAGTGCAGATTTTGAGAAGTTGCAGGTGCAACCCATGGTTGCCATCCACGGTTCGTAGGTCAGACCACAGCCTGTTCTGGTGGTCCGTGGTTCACCACTGCAACCCCTCCCTAAACCCAACTCAGAAAATTGGCTAAGTCTCGACCCACGGACATACCCACGGTCCGTAGGTCAAACCACGGTCCGTGGTCTATGTCTGTGGATCAAGACTCCTTTATCCAGCCTCTAACATGTACTACGGTTGACCAACACGGACCGTCATTCGATCTACGGTCCGTAGGTCTGACCGTAGGTGAGGGTCAGTAGCCAGTTAGATGAAAATTATTGATTAGGTCAACTTCAAATGGTCATAACTCTTAGCACAAAAGAAATTATGTGTCTAATGACCTATTATATGATAGATAATTGAATCCTCTTTCCAATGCAACCGAGTTTGCTAAAATCCGACCTCCGAGTAAAAAGTTATGCTCGTTTAAGTGCAGCCCTGTCGGGTTGACTTGATCAACTACCTCAATCTACGGACCGTAGATTGACCTACGGCCCGTAGGTCCAGTCCATCAATCACTTCGACAATAGTTAAGTCAGGGGTCTTTTGGTCTTTTCCTATTTCGTTTAACCCCTAAGCTACGTCGTTTAGACTCTAAATAATGAGGTTTTAGTCAATTTAAGCCTAGAAATATAACTCGAACTTACCTAAGTCAAATCATTAATCAAACTTAGAAAAATTGCAAATGGTTCATGGAAGGATTTTCATCCATAGCCTCACCATTGACTAGGTTGACTCAGAAAAAGGTTAAGTTTCAATGGTCAGATGATTGTGAGAAAAACTTCGCAGAACTGAAAACTAGGTTGACTACAACTCCTGTCTTGACTCTACCAGAGGGTTTAGATGGTTATGTGATCTATTATGATGCATCCAGAGTCGACCTAGGTTATGTGTTGATACAGCGAGGTAAGGTTAGAGTTTATGCTTCTAGACAACTTAAGGTGCATGAGAAGAACTATCTAACTCACGACCTCGAGCTTGCAGCAGTGGTGTTTGCACTTAAGATTTGGAGACATTACTTTTATGGTGTTCATGTAGATGTGTTCACAGACCATAAGAGCCTCCAGTATGCATTCACCCAGAAAGAGTTGAATCTTTGCCAGAGAAGGCGGCTTGAGTTCCTCGAAGATTATGATATGAGTGTGCATTACCATCCAGGTAAGGCGAATGTAGTAGCAGATGCTCTTAGCAGATTATCAATGGGTATTGTAGCACATGTTGAGGAAGAAAGGAAGGAACTAGCGAAGGATGTTCACAGACTTGCTCGCCTAGGAGTTCGTCTTATAAGCATATCAGATGGTGATGTAACGGTACAAAATGGAAGAGAATCTTCTTTGGTAGTAGAGGTTAAGGAAAAGCAAGACAGTGATCCAATCTTGCTTGAGTTTAAGGGTGCAATCCACAATCAGAGAGTGAAGGTTTTCTCCCAATGGGGAGATGGTGTGCTTCGCTACCAGGGTCGATTATGTGTTCCTAATGTGGGAGAGTTGAGACAATATATTCTTGCAGAGGCCTATAACTCCAGATATTCTATTCATCCGGGTGCCACTAAGATGTATCGTGATCTGCGGGAAGTCTATTTGTGGAATGGTACAAAAAGAGATATAGCAGATTTTGTGGCTAAGTGCCCCAATTACTAGCAAGTCAAGGTAGAACATCAGAAACCAGGAGGCACGACTCGAGAGATTGACATTCCTACTTGGAAGTGGGAAGTGATCAACATGGACTTCGTCACAGGTTTACCTCGTACTCGCAGACAGCATGACTCAATTTGGGTGAATGTTGATAGGGTTACTAAGTCTTCTCGCTTTTTGGCGGTCAGGACTACATATTCGGTGGAGGATTACGCCAAGCTTTACATTAATGAGATTGTGAGGTTGCATGGGGTTCCTTTGTCTATCATCTTAGATAGAGGTCCTCAGTTTACCTCTTATTTCTAGAAGTCATTTCAGAAAGGTCTTGGTACTTAGGTTAACCTTAGCACGACATTTCATCCATAGACGGATGGTCAGGCAGAGCGTACCATTCAAACCTTAGAGGAAATGTTGAGAGCCTGTGTGATCCATTTCAAGGGTAGTTGGGATGATCACCTTCCTCTTATTGAGTTCTCCTACAACAATAATTACCATTCCAGCATTCAAATGGCCCTTTATGAGGCTTTGTATGGGCGTAGATGTAGATCTCCAGTTGGTTGGTTTGAAGTAGGTGAAGCAGCCTTGATAGGACCAGATTCAGTCCTTGATGCTATGGAGAAAGTGCAACTCATTAGAGATA
>JAJOOR010042446.1:0-11279 GCA_036250505.1 Solanum acaule
GTATTGATAACTAGGAGGATGGGTATTTTGGTAATCAGCATGTGCATAACAAGCCGGGTATGAACTTTGTGAAGGTCAAGAACGACCTTGGTATAATGAGGATTTCCTTTGGGTCTTCTTCCCCTTATAAGAGATAGAAGACACATCTTCTCTTTTCTTCTTCAACAAACCCGAGGATCTGGGCGAGACAGGAACACGGACAATCTTCCCGGTTCTTAATCCGTCTTCGATAGTCTCACATACTTTGACTATCTCAACAAATTTTGCTCCAACGAGTAACATGATCCTATCATAATATTCGGGCTCTTGAACCCCCACAAATACTTCAACAATTTCCTTCTCAGACATAGGAGGCCGAACTATAGCTGCCTCATTTCTCCATCTGTATGCGAATTTTCTGTAACTTTTATTCGACTTCTGCTTCATTTTCTCTAATGAATAATGATCAGGAAGGATCTCCACATTGTAGGTGAATCGTTCGATAAAATACTTAGCCAAAACATTCTAGCTAGGCCATTGTCTCGTTTCATGAGATGTAAACCATTCCAGGGCCCCTCCACTCAGACTTCGGCTAAAAAGCCACATTAATAAAGCTTCATCTCTTCCAACTCCCACAAGTTGGTCGCAATAGTCCCTCAGGTGCCCTAAGGGGTTCCCTGTTCGTCCGAAGACGTCAAATTTTGGCACCTTGAACCCTTTCGAGAGGTCCAAATTCAGATGAATGCATAGGTCCTCATAACTCAGCCTGGCGATTTCATGAATGCAGTACAAATCTTTCATGGCCTTTCTGATCTCTTCCTTCATATCCAGCTTGACGACCTCTTCCTTTGACCTCCACTCTCTTTCTCGTTCCTCATAGTGGTCGAGCTCAGAAAAATTAGCGTAAGGCTCATTAGGGATTGAGATTTGGAAAGTGGCCTTTTGGGGTAAGGGTGGAGCAATGGAAAGACTCTGGGCGTTTTGAGGGGTTTGATAGTTTTGAGAGAAGGTCTGGGGACTGGTATGTTGAATTTGGTGGTGGAGGGAAGTATGCAGGTGGTTAACATTTTGGTTTTAAGGGGGCGGACAAGGTTGTAGGTTGGCATTTTGAGGAGGAAGTGGCGCTTGGGGTTGGTACTTTGAGGAGGAGGTGGTATTTGGTAAGAGGCGGAGGCATAATGGGGATTTTGGGTGGTTAGGTCGTTGGTTGAGGGGTTATGAGCAGGATTGAAGGGTGGGTTTTGGGCTTGTTTTGCGTTTGAAGGAGGAAAGTGTAGTGGAGGCCTTATGTCTGCTGGAGTATTGAAAGCAAAAATCGGATTAGGCAGATCTTGCCTTCTTTGCATTTCAGCCCACATCTCAGTGATCTGTTGCATCAACTGCATGATTAACTCATTCTGATCAGCAATGATGGGCTGAGCCACTACAACATCGATAAGATCAATCTCTTCATCGTTGCCACCCATTATTGCTTTCCCCTTCTGTGAGTTTAGACCAGGGAAGGAATCTTTAAAAGTCTTAGATCTTGTGAAGTAGGGATTTTCAGCCAGCTTACCGACACAGACCTGTTCTACGTACATGTAGAGGAAAATAACTCAAAGGCAAATAGGTTAGTCTTAGTTCAGGAAAAATAACACAAAATATCACATAGAAAGCATGTAAACACACAAAAGTTGTTTCGTCTGATAACATGTTAACCCACGAATAGTAGGGACTGATTTTTTGAACAAGCAGGAATTTGCTCACTTTATATTGAGGCTAGTGACTCAGAAATGTTAAATTGCGTCGAGCTAAGGTCTTCTTGTTGAATCTCTTGGTATTTATTTATCCGAATTCAACATTTCCTTGTAGAATGAAGGGGAAAAGAAAATTTTAAAAAGATAGGGGCCGGGAGTTGAAAAGCTGCCTACATATATCTCAATGAGAACTCAGGCCCTACGTAGTTCAAATACAAAAGGAAATTCTCATTTTCATTCGTTCATTTGATTGATTACAAGGAAAGTGAAAAGAAAACATGCGATAATGCTCCTAAAACAAAGATTGTGCCTTAAGAAAGGCTTCTTCTTCTGACTCGTCAAAGCACTCTGGCTACTGCATGGTCGATTAGGGGAGGAACTCAACTTGAATCATTCCCTTGTTGATTAGGGACTCCACATCATAGCGGAACCCGAGACACACTCCAATGCTGTGACCTATATCGTCGTGATAAGGGAAAAATTTCCAAATTTCAATTCCAACGGGATCAAATGTTTCATCATCCATTTTGATAGGGGTGAAAACCCTCTTTTGAACCAACTCACAATAGATATCCAACAACGATCTCATAAAATGCGGGAAGAAGTGACAGTAGAACACAATATGTTATGTGACCGGTACACTGGGCTCCGTTTGGTCACATGTAAAGAGAGTGTTGTCACCCCACATATGGGGGATTTCCCCAATCCTGATTAGGTTGCGGATCTTGGCCTTAAGCTTCACACATTCTTTTGTTGTATTCCCCTTTTGATTTGGATGGTACGCACTTGCCTTATGTACATCCTCCGATTAACCCTCGAAAGTGGTTCCCTTGAGGGATTTCAGGATGTGTTCAGTTTGAAGACACTTGTAAATGAGAGCACATGGAACGACTTTTGCTCCCACGCTATATTCCTGCAAATATGCCTCGAGGGTGAGTTTCTCATTTCCTTCTTTCCAACGTCCCTGGAAAGGAGGCCTGTAGACGATTTATTCCTCAGGTCTTTCTTCAGTAGCTTTAGGTCCAACGTCTTAGGGACCACTGACGTTGGCCTCTTGGTTGAAAAAAGAGTACTTTCCCCGTAGCTTTTGAAGCCTCATGGTTATATCATTGTTGAAGACATCGTGTTCCTTCCGCATAGCAACCGTCTCTTCGTTCATGATATCATATTTTGCCATCTTAGCTGTCAACTCCGCGTCCAGTGCTGCACTTTTGGCTTGAGCAGTTGTGGTGGCTAGTTCTATTTCTATTCTTCTTTCTCCCATTTCTCGAATCTCTTGTTTGAATCGACGCAATTTCATCCTTAAATTCTCCTCAGTCGTCTTCACATCGACATCCTTGCCTTTTTCCATCTTAGCAGCAATTTTACCTTTTCTGAGATGATAGAGTAATGTTTTAGGATTTGGTAGTAGGATTTTATTTTTGGCTGAGAAAATCAAGACTCATGGAATTTTGGTCGGATATTTTGGTAGTGATTTGTATTTGGCATTGTAGAGATTTTTTTTTTGGGCTAAAAATGTTCTCATTCAAAGCAATAATATCACATAAACAGTTAAAGCACACAAGCGGCTAACGTGCGTTCTAAACAAATACGAGCCATTTTGTGCCAAGGGTAGGCCTAGCTATTTGAAAGATGTATGTGTAGAATTGAACCATTTTATTACCCCAATCAAATTTCGCATATAAAATAATGTCTAAAAAGCAAAAATAAGTAGAGGAAATAGGGAATAAACGGGAAACATAAAAGGAAAGGCCCACGCAGGGGTCATTTGAGAGGAGTACCAAAATACAAGAAAGGCAAGCCCACGCAGGGGCGAATAACAACAAATACACATAGAGAAACCCATGTAGGGGAGAAATCCACTAAGATGTCTCTGATGGCCCCGCTTCTGATCTGCTCCTCTTGTTCTGTGCCACGAGATGTTGAAGCCTATATTGAATCATTAGCAAGTATCCGGCGCACCGACGACCTTTCTCTTCCCAGTCTTCGGAACGCATTCCGCTTTTCTTTTCTCCAGTCCATAAGTTGAGCTCTCCCAAATCGCTTCTCAAGTTTTCTAATTCTTGAGTTACACTCTCGAGGGCGTATTTATCCTCCTCTTGCTTTCGAAGAAACTCATTGTGCATTTCCTCTCTTAATTCTATCAAAGCTTTGGACTATTCGTCCTCTACACTGCGGTAAATGTTTGAAACTGGGAAGGAGATACCTTGCAAGTTGTCTTTCAACCAACCTTTGTAAGTTTCATCATACCCAACATTAAATCGGTCCGCGACAATGGTGTCTTAATCCAATCGTACTGCTTTTTTCCATTCTCTCAGCATCTCTGAAGCCTCAGACACTCTATCATCCCCGATGTCCAATACATAGATATGGTAGTATGCGTTTGGGGGTGTAGTTTATTTTCTTCCGAACTGCTTATGAATTCGGATGAGTACATACGGGCGGATACCTCGAATACTTGGTAGAGGAAGCACAAGTTGTCTGTCGCCTCGTACTATGACATCTTTCGAGATGAAGCGGTCGAACATTCACTGGATATCTTCTTCTTTTAACTCAGAGAAAATCCGAGCCCATCTTTCTCGGGTTCTCCTTTTTTCTAAATCTGCCCAGAACAATATATCATTCAAACTCTTAAGAGCATTATGCTCATCGAGGGTATGGAGCTTTTGGGTCCCGTGCCCTTTCACCAAGTGGCTCATTATCCACCATTGGAGGAGGAGGTTACAACCTTGAAAATAGCTATGCCCTTCCTTGCATTTTCCCAAAGCTCGATACATGTCGGATAGGATGACCGGAGCGATAGAATAATATTTCACTTGCTTCTACTTCACATACCCATGGAACAGAGTGTTCGCGAGTATAATTATCCAGGTGTTAATACTGAGGCTCGGGCCTTGAGGAAAACCATAGTACCTAACAGTGCAATAGCGAACGTCAGGGGTTTGATCCCATCCCATTCTCTGAAAATAACCCTAAACTCTTGGTTATATTTTGCGTAGAAGCTCGCGTGCCCAAATCTATTATACAAATCTCTGAAAGCAATGCTTGATCCTTTGGCCCAGTGGGCGTATTCCTTCCTTATTCTGAGCCATTTCATAATTTCATAGAGAGTAGGCTTGTTGGAGATTAGGATGTCCTCCTATTTTCTTACTCTTCTTTCAATCCCCATGCCTACTGTGTCTATGCCATCCCAAATTTCCTCAATAGTCGGGGTGATTTCCATGGTTCCAAATCGAAACACCATTTTCTCGTTGTCCCAGTAGCCGGTGAGGAGTTCAATCAGTTCAGGCCACCCAACCATGTTGATAAGTTCTGTTAGGGCCCCTACATATTTGTTGAAGTCTCTCCTGTGGGACACGTTGAGGTCGTTGTACCATAACTTGAGCATATCCGGAGTTCTTACTGTCGAACTTGGGAAATTGAGTCATACCTACAATATAAAACTCGGTTAAGATTTCCCATCTGAATCCCTTACAACCATGTCGAACTTGGGAAATTGAGCCATACCTACAATATAAACTCAGTTAAGATCCCCCCTCCCCCCCCCCCAATCAGGTTTCCACACATACATCTTTCAAATGTCAAATAATATGATATGTCGTTAGGTCGTGGACCTTGGACATGATTTTTAGCGGTTTTACTAATGGACTTAATACACCTTGGGTATTAAGCCGTCTTAGGCTAATGTTTAGATTTGGATTTGGTTTCGCTCTACTCTAGGTTGACTAGAATTGGTTTAGAAATGACGGTTATCCGAGTCGGACAAACAACGAGGTGAAGTCTAATAAACAACGTTAGGTGACCACAAGCCAACTATTCGTTTATCACTTCCAAAAAATTCAACTTGTGTTTTTTCTGAAGGATAACCGGGGTAAGCCACGTAACCACCTTTTTTTTCTAATGCAATCTATTTGCCATTTGGCGGAGTTGATGCCATGAATGCAACATTTTTTAATTTACAATAATTGAAACAAGTAAACAATTAAACAAATAGCCAAATAAGTTAATTTTAAGGTTAGAACCCATTCAATTCTCCAGCAGAGTCGTCATTCTGTTTTATTTAAAAATAAACTTAAGAGTGGTTTTAAGAGTCACCACTTACGTTTTTGCAGTAAAATTAAGAAAACTGTTTTTTCAAAAGATTAAACCAGAAAATCAATTGAAAAATATTTAAAGGAGTTCGGGGTTCATATTAGCATTTCGGAATAGTTTTAAAGCACCCGAAATGCCTGCTAATATGTGGTTATTCGATAATTAATTATTTGGCTAATTGATTTTAAGAAAAGAAATAAACATGCATGACTTATTTAGGAAATAGACAAACTATAGACTTCAAATCATTTTAAAGGGGAAAGGGAAAATATCGAGTTATTACCTAAGTACAATACTCTACATAATAATATTTTTGATATCAACAGAAGTGAATGCTTAATTAGTTCATTTTTTAGAAATTTAGTTCAGAATGACTATTTGTCGAGAAAATTAAATTGTAGTAACCTTAAGATTAACAACAAATAATCACATGTAAACAAATATAAAATAATAAAGT
Organism: Solanum acaule; assembly: GCA_036250505.1. NCBI lineage: Eukaryota > Viridiplantae > Streptophyta > Magnoliopsida > Solanales > Solanaceae > Solanum > Solanum acaule. The sequence goes on from JAJOOR010042446.1 coordinate 6,265, forward strand.
AAAGAAAGAAATTTGGGTCCAAGTCTGGTTTTCTGTTTGCTTGGACCAGTACTTGGGCATAATCTCATTTTGGGCTTTTGGCCCAATTCTTGCCACCTTTGTACTTGTCCTAAACTAAATTTTAAAATTTATTTCTCCGGGCCTTAGGCCCATCTTCCACCTGTCCTAAATTCTAACAAGATAATAATAAGTAAAATGACAAGGGCTTAGGCCCAAAATAACAAAATACAACTTTTGAAATCAAGAGTGGCCCTTTGGGTCAATCTTTTCAATTTCTCGATCTACTGCACATTCTTCCAACTCCGGGACCTGTTCGTTTATTTTTATAGGCTGGCAGACTTGATAAAAGGAGGGGTTCGAGCCTTTACGACTCTCTCGAAATGCGAGAAAAAGATAGGAGTTCGTAGTGAACTCGGACAGATTTCACATGCACAAGAAATGTAAATATTGTAAGAATCAAATCGAGTCATTAAAAATACTATTACTGATAATCGATACATAAATTTGGTATCCTCACAAAAGAAATAAGCACAGTCTATAACAATAAGAAAAAAAAGGGAGACATGTAATAAGAAGAAATCTAGCACGCTGGAACAGGAAAGATGATTGAAAGTACTAATGAATGACTATTAATTCTTCACATTATCGAACAAAAAATCCCATTATAATTAACACTAGTATTTAGTAAATTAGAGACTAATTAGTGAGCAGATGAATATTGAATCAATGTCGATTTCATTCAAGAACGGAAACAGAGGAATAAACAATCAATACAGTGGACCAAAACCAAAACCATACAACATGTGACTAAACTATTAAGATTAACCTTATACTAGAAAAAATCAACATGCTATGCACACAATAGTCAATGCCAAATAAACTCATGCTTCAAGTAATCTAAAAAAAAAACAAGATTTAAACTTTAACAAGACTATAATATGGAAGATAAGCAAGAAACTCAAGCTTTATACTAACTCAAACTAGCAAGCTGTAAACTATTTGAATATCAATTATTAAACCAAAGAGGTGTGAGCAGATTACCCCAAGCAGTAAAAAAACAAACTCAAAATATCGAGAAGAGGGAGAATGAAACAGCCCAAGTACCATTCTCGAAATTGACTTAAATACATATACTAAAATCATTTTTTTGGCATGCTTTCAAGATTAAGACCAAAATGACATACAAGTGAAACTTGGTAAGATATAGGCAAACTTCAAACAGAGAAAACTGATGCCGAACAAGCACTGCATTAACTTGAATAATGACTCAATGCTGGTTTACAATGACAAAATAACACACACAATTTCAGATTACAACATTTCGAGAGGCGAGAAGAGTGAACCATATGCATCACGCTTGAGGATAGAAACAAGAAAACAGGACATGTTGCAATCTGAAAAAAAGAAAACTGAAACTTACCTTTCAAAATAGACTCAACCGAAATGAACCAGTAAAGAGTCAAAATGGACATCAAACAATGCAACCCAATATTCAAAACAGTAGCAAATGCAACACATAACTCATAATGTGGACATCTCGGTTCATTCTTTCAACTTGAGGAGAAAGAATGAAAGATAGGATGTCTAGTATTACGCAGTAAAAAAAATTCAAAGATACTCAAGAAGCGAGCTCAAAAAGGAAAAATAATAAGACAACACTTCAGATAAAGCAGCAACGAAAGCCAAAGAATCTCCAAATTTTTAACTCGATACTATGCCATAAAATGACTAAGAATACATACATCATATTGAAATAACACAAACTTGGTAGTAACTAACGACCAACTGCCACAAGCTAAAAGCTTTCAAGCATCAGAACACTGCTCTAAAGTAGAAGAAAAGGTGGAAAGAACATTATGTAGAGACGTTACCTTTCAAGGTGCAGCAAACAAGGACGACAAGCCAGTGACTACGATTCTTCCACCACGAAATTCAAACACTAGCAACGATCAGGAAATCTGGGTAGAATGTTGAACCCAAATACTAAAAACTAGTTACCTCCTATGCTTTTGAAGTATATTTAATGCGTATTTTAACTATATTTCTCAAGTTGTTCTTTGTATTTTCGCCAATAAATCCAACCCCCAACAAAGGAGAAGAAGAGACATTTATATAGAGGGGGATTAAGGTCCACGATTTTTTTGGGGGAAAAAGGTAGAATAGGAATTCGAGTTCAACCAAAAATTTGAATTTTTTCTTCCCCAGGATGAGGAAAAGCTACTCGTTTGTACAAGATTTTAACCGAAATCCCCTAAAATCCGGATGAAAAGATCAAGGTGGGCGGCTGTTGCAGAGAAAGCTGTGGGAGCTGCTGTGGCAGAAGACGCCACAATTTGCCTTTCGTGAACTCGCTGCTGTTTGTCGCGCTGAGTTGCTGCTTCCGTGAACTTGCCTTCGCGTGAGGGAGATCAAACGCATACAGGGGTCCGGTGGTGTCGTTCACGCGTGCTGTTGTTGCTGTATTTTGACGCCCTGCACTGCTCTGTTTATTCCACCTGATGTTAACATTTCTGGGTCTTCTTTGCTGAAGAAGAAAAGGGTTGGGTCGGGTCTTGGAATGTTAAGAGTGGGAATTTGGAGAAAAATTAGAATTGTTGAATGAGAATTGGGATGAGTGAAAGGAGGGGCTGCTGGGTCAGCTAAAAGAAAATGGGAAAAAGGCCCAAAACTCTAAGGCCTTTGGTGGGTTTAAAGTAAGGTAGCTAAATGAATTAAACCAAATCAAATTGCGATTGGCCAATCGAAGCTACAAACTTAGCCAAATCGATTTTAATTTGCGAATTCGGCTAAAATTTAGATAAGATGAATTATATAATTAGTTAACAAACTTCTTAATTTGAACAACATTAAATAATTAACTTAACTAAAACATAATTAAATTAGATGCAAATTTATTAACTCGAAATTACAACTATGACTTAGACCAAACTAAATTAGTAAAATATTTAACTTGAAATGCGAAATCTTTTGGGATGATTATTAAATATTTATAAAAAATATACTAATAATATATATAATTATATAAAGCAAATTTATTAGTCAAAAGTTATAAAATTGACAAGGCTATTTTAAAACTTGAAAATTGTAACTATAACTTAATTAAAGTGAATTAATAAAACACTTAATTAAAATGTAATATCTTTGGAGATGATTTTATAAAATATGCTAATTAGGTAAAACATATTTATTATCTAAAATGTTGTAAATGACTAAAAGTTATCAAAACCTATAAAAATATTTCAATTTTTTTTTTATAAAACTAATTATATCAAATCGTTTGAAATTAAGAAATTCGAAAATTAATTTCTATCGTGGAAGGTCAAAATTGGGTGTCAATAGTCACATGTCAGCATCACAAAATTTCTTTTTAAAATTAGAAAGTTACCACAGTTAATTTAAATCTTCTCTATTATTTTTATTTATTTAAAAAATAACTAATTCTACATGTGGCTAATGTTTAAATTTTTTTGGACTCATATTTTTATTCTAATCAGAATATTTATTTTTATCCCACGTATTCTTTAGTAATGGGTTAAGTATCGTGTAGTTTAGTTTGCTTCAACTTATTTTTTTTCTTTTTATTACGGGATAGTAAGTGGAGTAATGGGGTAAGTATTGTGTAGTTTAGTTTTCATTCACTTATCTTTTTTCTTTTTTATTACTGAATATATACGAAACTTTCAATACTTAGAATTTATTTTATTTTATTTTAAAAATAGGAAATCAAATCAAACAGACTAATATAAATTAAAACACGATAAATATATTTTTTTCAAACAAAATTTCTCCCTTTTATATTTTTAAAAGTATAAATTTTAAAATAATTTAAATTTGTATTAGTTTGTAATTTTCAAATTTAAATTTTAAATTTTTTAGGACTCATATTTTTATTCTAATCAGGTGTAGTACTTTAATTTTATCAGTTTCTTTTTAGTTCGAAAATTTGGAATAGTTCTTACACTAAAAAAATCAAAAGAAAAAAAGAGAAAAAGATTATATAAAAAAAATTCGAGAATTTTCTTTAAACATGTTTTTGTTCAATCATTCGTCACTTATAGGAAATTATTACTTCGAAAAATGATATTGTTTTTTTTTATAAAAAAAAACTCAAAATCAGTCAAGTGATAAAATAATAAAATAATAAATTTAAAATTTGACTTCAAAAAATAACTAACCTTATCTATAGAAAACACCTAATCTGATAAACCACGTCTTTAAAGAAAAACAACAAAAAAACTACTACTCCACATGTCTTAAAACTACTTCTTTAAAATACATATTCAAACAGTTGTAGAATGAAACTTCCATTCATTACTACATAAAAAAAAACTTGCATTCACGTAACTTGGGATTTGTTGTATAATCAACATCAAAATTAACAAAATCACAACATTTTTATTTCTTTACTAACATAAAATTTAACATTTTTAATATGGAGGAAGAAGAAGAAATTGATGACAGAGAAATGGCGGAAGGTGAAGAAGTTCATGGCATTGGACCATTCTATTTTTTTTTACGACTTTGCATGTTCATCTTAACTTTCATGTGTGAGGCTGCATTGAAATTTATTATGGAAGTTGAAAGTTTGACTCTTTTGGTGGTAGGGGTGTACATGGCCGGGTTGGTTCGGGTTTTTCAAATATCAAATCAAACCATTTGTGTCGGATTTTTAAATTTATAAACCAAACCAATAAAACTCGAGTTTTTCAACCTCGGGTTTTTTCGAGTTTTTCGGTTTTTCAGGTTTTTCCGATAAAGTATTCATACAAACATATAATTTACTTGTACTTCAAATATTTCTTTAGACCTACCAAAATACAACTATCTAAGATGTTTCTTAAAAATATAACACAATATAATATGATTAATGACACTAAAATATCCAACAAAAATAATAATAATGAAATCGCGTAAAATAAATATTGCAAATTAACAAGTCATAATGAAAATTATCATAATTTAAAAGTACTAAATCATGCTAAAATTAAGTTTAATAAGTATTAGTTACATGACTA
>JAJOOR010042449.1:0-10045 GCA_036250505.1 Solanum acaule
CATAGATTCATGTACCGACAAATAAAAATCTAATGAACCGACCACAGCAAGAACTTAGATAATCTACAAATACACTAATTTATAATACTACCAAAACTTAAAATATAATAATATAAAGAACTTTATTCTAAAAGTCACAATATAATAATATAAAAGAACTTTATTCTAAAAACATGTGACTTGGGACATTGGAAATTAGACAAAACCATCAAACATTTTTGTCCAAAATGCCTATAAATAAACATTCATTCTTACTTCACTCACAAAATCATCAAATTCTTGATTAATTAAGAAGCATTATTATTATTATTCGTATAAATTTTTTTTATACAAAATTAAAATGGCCAAGAATGTGAGTTTGGCTTCAATGGATCAAAAACTAGCTATGGCTAAGCGTTGCTCTCATGGTACTTTCACCTTTATTGCTTGTACCTCAACAAAAAAATTTGAGTTTTTTATTATTTGATGATTTTTTTATTTTTATTTTTTAAAATGATTGTAAATGCAGAAGGAGTAATTGCAGGAGCAAAAGCAGCAGTTGTTGCATCTGTTGCTACTGCCATTCCAACAGTAAGATTTACACTATATATACATTTTAAGTGTAGTAGGTAATCGAGCGTTGGTGCTTTTACTTTTAGTGGAAAATGGTACTTTAATATTGGTTGAGGATTAGGGTAGTAGATAGTTGAGCATTGTTCAATTTCTCTTGTTAGTATTATTGTTATTACTATTTTGTTATCTTATTTTTCGATTTTATTATTATATGTTTCTTTTATTTGGTTACCATGACAGACTACTAGAAATAAAGATTTTTTCCACCGTGCATCATTGAATTTTTTGTGTTATAGAATATGATTATATTTTAATTCTATTTCCGTTGAACTAGTTCACTAGGAAAATAGATTCTCGTTGAAATATTGAGAATAACAATTAAAAAATTTTTTCTCACTAATTCAATCAAATATATCAATGGGAAAATAGTGATTTTTTTACTAGTGATATTATCTGTTGTTGCTACTGTTCCCTCTGATCTCCTTTATTTTAATATTACATTTTTACTACTATATTTCCTCTCATTTTTGTTTTTGGTATGCTTCACTTGAGATAAAAATCTGTCTTTCGAAAACAGTTTCACAAGATAGAAAGAAGATTTCGTATGCACTAATACCCTCCCTAGACCCCATCAATATATTAGCCTATGTTATTATTGTTGTTGGAAAATGTTTACCAAATATCAGAAAATAAGTTATTATTTTGTAAATATTTTTCATCGTACCGAACATATAATGTCTCAAATGTTTATGAAATATACAGTTTGCTATTGGGAAGATGTTACCATGGGCAAGAACCTATCTGAATCCAACTGCTAAAGCTCTTATTGTCTCAACAGCTGCTGGAATGGCATATTTTGTTGTAGCTGACAAAACTATTCTCAAAACAGCAAGGCAAAACTCCTTCAAAAAGGCCTAATTAAGGCTCACAATTAAATTAATAAACTCTTTTAAGTATTTTAGAATATATCTAATATCAACATTACTGTAATTCCTATTTAAGTATTATCAGAGAGAATTGTGTGCCAAAAAAAAAAAAGGTAACTCTATCTATGTATTATTAACATTTATCATTTTTCACTTTGAAAATATTTGTTTTTTCAAATCGTACAATGAAAAATGGCCAAACACTCACTTGGAGAATGAAAATGAGAAAAATCAGATTCTTTACTCCACAATATGCATGATTACTAACACTTTAATTTGTTTGGATGGTTGTTACATATTGTTTCATAATCGTATCGACTATTGTGTTGTATTGTATCGTACTGTATTGTCTTAGTGAATACAATGTTTGAATATAGATTGTATCGTTCTTTGTTGTTACATAGTATCACACATCCATAATTTGATGATAAACCTGTAAGAAAATTAGGGTATGAGGTGGAGCTACTGTGAAAAAGTAGGGTAAAGGATAAAATAGAATTATATTAGATTATAAGTAAAGACAAAATGAGAAGAAACTATTAAGGTAACGACGCGATCACACAAATTCGATTGTTACACAAAATGAGTCTTTTGGTTATTACCTAATGATAGATTTAAACAATAAAATTTAAGTAACAATCAAAACAAACATTGTATTTAAACTAACAATATATACAACAGGTAACAACCATCCAAACAATTGTGTAAAGGCGCAAACTAAACTACAATCCTTTTATCCCTTTGTCACGTTGCTTCTCGCTCAATCTGAATCTCAAGCAAATCTATTGTTAGACCATCTACTTCTTGGGCCTCTATTTAGCCTCAGGCCCAACAACTTGGCCACCCTCTGTCCAAATCACTATCTGGACTATCCATGTTCATAACCAAGAATATAAAGTACAGAAACCCCAACAATTTGAGTTATTATAATTACATGTTATTTCAAAAGTTATCCAAATTACAATAATTCCGAATATTTTAGAACTCGCGGATACATCGCTTCTTCGCTCGATACATAGCAAATAATACATAACTATAAACCAGATTCACACTGATTTAGGTTTGAAATAATTGGGTTATGTATCAATAGTAACATTTGTACCAGATATCTTGTACACAAACAAAGTTGCAATGTATATGATAGAGGTGAGGGATGTGTCTGGATGTTAAGAGAAAGAGGAAGAAAAAGAGGGTTTTTGTAATTAATTCAAATGGTAGAATTTTTTAGAGATATGTTATGTTAAGTCGTGTAATTATGTAGTTTTCCCTAACCAAATAAATCGATCTGATATATATATATATATATGTTTTGTGTAAGGGGACCTTTTTATTAAATTAAATGGGTTGAATATATTGTATTAGGGGACCTTTTTATTAAATTAAATGGGTTGAATATATTGTATTAAGGGACCTTTTTATTAAATTAAATTGGTTGAATAATCTACCGGTGGACCATACATGCTTCCTTAGTTATAGATAATTATTAATTTTAGTTTTTATAATGTATGGCCTAATACATTTAGTTTTTAATTAATTAAAATGTATGCCTGGAAATATATTTTATTTAGAATCGTGTATATTAATTAACCTTAAATATGAAGTAATAGTACCAGTTTAATATTTTAAAAAAAAGAAGGGTAACTTTAATAATTATTAATTCTAAAATATGTGATTATTCATAAGTAAAGGGATCAAACATGTATATTTCAAGCAATTATAAGCTAAAAGTGCTTAATCAGATATCATAAAAATTAAAATTAGAATTGACCAATAACTGAGGGACCAAATATGCTATTAATTTTTTTAATGATTTGATTTGGAATATAATAAATTAAAACAATTAATTGACGGTCCAAAAGCTTTTGCTTGTTGGCACAAGAAGTAGCTAAAGTCGCAATTAGGAAATCGACTAATGGCTAGACAAATAAAGTTTATATGTAATGTTTATGACGGAGGGCGGGTCACAAAGAAGAACTAACAAACTTCTAAGCTCACAAGCTTCTAATTATCCTCATCGAAAAAGGAGATATATTGAAGAGCTTTATCAAACATAACACAAGTTTAATGAATTACTCATCAAATAGGGCAAGCTCACATTATACACATGCTTTTAGACTTGATAATATCTAGTCTAATAGACAAATCGATGAGGCTTGTTGGACCAAAACAAGCAATATGTGTTATGGACTTGGGTTGCCAAATATAGTATCATAATTTAACGCTCCCTCAGTATATAAAAGTTATTTTCTCTATTTTTATCTTATTAGTAAAATTAATTTAACTTATTATAGTTTTCAATTATTCGTATGAGGTGTTTACATCAAATCCTACTAATTTATCATAGTTTAATGATAATTAAGGTGATAATATATATTAATTAATTATAATTTAATAATAACCATATTAATAAAAATATGTGTCATATATTTATTAAATTACTATAAACTAGGGGTGTGTATTCTGTTTTTTGGTTTGATTTTATACTATTCGGTTTGGATTTTCGGTTTTTGGTTTTGAAGAAGTGTAACCCAATTTGAACCAAAATAAATTTGGTTTGGTTTGGTTTTTCTCTTTTTGGTTTGGGTTTTTTCGGTTTGGCTTATCGGTTATGTCAATAATTAGAAACATAACAAAGTTATATTAGCAATTTGGAAAAAATAATATATATATATATATATCACAAGTAAAACGTAAAATACAATACTTAAAAGTATATCAATTATAGATGTCCAAACATAAAAGGTAACTAAAAAGGGACAAAAGTGGTTAACTCCAACTTAATTTTTTTTATATATATATATAATTCGGTTTTTTTGGTTTTTTGGTTTTTATTTTTCTAAATCCGAAACCAAACCAAACAAAGTAAATTATAAATCCAAAACCAAACCAAAAATCCAAAAAACCAATCCAAATTAGAATTCGATTTGATATGATTTGGTTTTTCGGTTTAATCCAAATAGTGCACACCCCTACTATAAACACCCGATGCAACACGACAAGAATACAAAAGATGAGAATTTCAAAATGATACGATTTAAAGTTAGTGAAAAAAAAAGGTTAATCAAGGTGGAATTATTAAGGTGTTGATTTTAATATTTAGTTCCTTAACTAATACTTTTTAAGGAGCAATAAATAAAATACTAATTTCTTAAATATAATAAATTTAGCTCTTTAAAAAATGACTATAGTTAATACTAATAAAGATAAGTTAGAAATGAAGTGATAAATTATGTCTTAATTTTCCTTACTGAACAAGTGAAAGTAGACATTATTCTTAATATATAATGATAAATAAAAATAGACGAAGAAAGTATTTCACAAATAGGCTTGAGCCTAAATATGTGGATGGACCCCACAATATTATCAATTTGTAAAACCTCTAAATTAATCATCATCAATATCTCCACAAGTTCTAAAACATTTTATTATGAATAGGAATGGAGTCATCATGTTTTCAGTGTGTTAGTAAGTTGGAAAAAACTTTAATTTGACATCATTATAAGGTATGCCCTATTTTTATTATTTTAATTTTTAATATGCATTATACTACTGTTTGGTTATACTTTTCTCCACAATATTGTCAATTTAATATGCATTATACTTTTCTCTATACAAAGTTTTTGACCTAACTCGTGTTTGTTCAAATTTTGGTTCATATATTTCCTTTACCAAACAGCTTTTGTAACTCCTTGTGAAAAATGTTGTTGTGCACACAAACCGTTGCGGTGGATCATGAGGTTATAATTACACGTCGCGCTGGCAATCATCATCCTAATGTTTGGGGAGACCATTTTCTTGCCTACGTTGATCTCCCCGTAAGTAAATAAATAAATATTTTTTATACCGTTAATATAGAGAATAAATTCATATGATCATGATTAACATATATATTAATTCTCAAATAGGGAGCCAATGAGGAAGAGAAGAAACATGAAGTCCTAAAAGAAGAAGTGAGAAATATGCTAGTGATGACTCCTTCAAATTCTTTGGAAAAACTTGAACTCATCAACACAATTCAATGTCTTGGTTTAGCTTATCATTTTGAAAGTGAGATTGATGAATCATTGAGTTACATGTACACTCATTAAGAAGAACATTGTATTGGTGATCTTCATGCTATTGCTCTATGCTTTCGATTACTTAGGCAAGAAGGTTATAATGTCTCATGTGGTAAGTATCATTCGAATTTAGAAAAAAAAATTAAAAAAAATTATTTCAACCTCACCACCCGACCCCACCTTGAGACCCAAGGTTCAACTTAGACTCGTGACATGCCACCCGATCTCAACTCAAGATTGGACTCTGACTCTTGGGTCAAGGTCGGGGTCAGGAGCACTCAGGATTTGGGTTGTAGATTGAGGTCAGGATCGAGAGTTAAGTTCCAAATTGAGGTCAGGATCGAGAGTTGAGTTCCAAATTGAGGTCGAATCTAGGGTCTTGAGTCAAGATTGGTAATGGGAGGTTGATATCGAGTCGAGGTCAAGAGTAGGGAGTCGGGTCTTGGGACTCGACTCTCAACCCTGACCAGGACCTGACATCAACTCTTGAGATTGGTCCGTGCCTGACTCCTGACCCACGACCCTAACCCAAAACCTAACTCCTAACCTATTATCTAGACCCATGATCCAACCCAGGACCTGACTCCTACCTCGACCTAAGACCTAATCCTGACCCACACTTGAAGTATGCATCCTTGCTAAAGGGTGGGGATTCACGTCCGGTATCATAGTATTTTCTCATATTATACCTAAATGCTTGTGGAATAATAGATATTTTCTTCTTACTAACCAAACACCACGAAAAAAAACCCACTTATAATTAGTACCTTTTTTCCTTGCTCATAATATATATATATATATATATATATATATAATTTGAAGCAGATGCATTTAAGAAGTTCACTAATGACCAAGGAAATTTCAAGGAAGAATTGGTTAAGAATGTGCAAGGAATGTTGAGCTTATATGAGGCAGCACAATTCAGAGTACATGGAGAACACATTCTTGATGAAGCACTAAATTTCACCATTACTCAATTAAAACTAAGTTTGCCAAAATTGAGCAACTCCCAACTTGCACAACAAATCACTAATGCATTCAAGTTTCCAATTAAAGATGGCATTGTGAGAGTACAAACAAGAAAATACATATCATTTTACCAACAAAATCAAAATCACAATCAAATCTTACTAAACTTTGCCAAATTAGACTTCAACATCTTGCAAAGATTGCATAAAAAGGAGCTATCTGATATAACGAGGTATGTAGTTGGTTACGCGCAATTATCATTAATTTTTTCTGTTACTATCTATTATTTCGTATAGTCCGTTTGTAATATTATTTTGTTGTAGTACTACTATTTCTGTTACTATCTATTGTATGTTATGCTTTCATTATATATTTTTCTAGACTGTTTTTGTGATCACAACCTCTCTATCTCACCTTCTAAGGTAGGGGCCGGGTAAGGTGTCTACATACACTTTACCTCTCTAGACCTCATTGTGTGAACTACGCTAGGTATATTATGTTTGTTTATTATTTTATATATCAATTTAAAGCAAATATTGTCCAATTGTAGGTGGTGGAAAGAATTGGAACTTGTGAATTCATTACCTTATATAAGAGACAGATTGGTAGAGACTTACTTCTGGAGTTTAGGTGTCTATTTTGAGCCTCAGTATAGCGTTGCAAGGAAAATATTAACAAAAAATTTATACATCATTTATATTATTGATGACACATATGATATATATGGGACACTAGATGAACTTACTCTATTCACAAGGGCAGTTGAAAGGTAATAATTATGTTTGTTATTATGATATATATATATAGTGATAGCTTACAACATTTTTAATTATAATTGCTATTTTATATATATGTAGGTGGAATATTGATGCTTCAGAACAATTACCACCATATATGAAGATTCTTCACCGTGATCTTCTAGATACTTATGATGAAATTGAGAAAGAGTTGACAAATGAAAACAAGTCATTCCTAGTCAATTATTCCATAATAGATGTACTTATAAATAAAAAAAGTAGCAAACATGTGTGGTCGATTGATAGAATTATTTCAAGTCTCAAAAAAATACTTGAGTTCAATTCTAAGTAATTACATTTTTTAATATTTCTAAAAAATATAAAATTTGTTCGTCGATTTTTAATTTTTTGCAATTATTTATTTTTAGATGAAAAAGGTGTTGAGGGCTTACTTTCAAGAGGCAAAATGGTATCATGAGAAGAAAATACCAAAAATGGAGCAATATATGAAGAATGGAATTCCATCAAGTAGTTACCTATTGCTAGCAACTACTTCTTGGTTAGCAATGGGAAAGGTAGCAACTAAAGATGCGTTTGATTGGACAGCAACTCAACCTCCAATACTTGTTGCTTCTTCTCTCATTATGAGATTACTCAATGATCTTTCATCACATGACGTATAATATATATATATATATATATATATACTTCTTACGTCTCAATTTATATGATGTTGTTTGACTTGACACATAGTTTGACTGATTGTGTGCATTCATTTGATTAATTTTTTTTTTTTTTAATTCATATTAGGAAGAACAAAAAAGAGGAGATGCAGCTTCAAGTATTGAATGTTATATGAAAGAATATGGTGTTACAAAGGAAGAAGCACACACAAAAATAAGAAACATTATACAAAATTATTGGAAGGATTTGAATGAAGAATACTTCAAAGTGGATGTGGCTATTGTACCAAGAGTTTTACTCATGCCTATAATTAATCTTGCAAGAGTAGCTGAGTTCTGGTATAAAGATGAAGATGCTTATACTTTTTCCAAAAATAACTTGAAAGATGTCATCTCTGCCAATCTGCCATGGTAATTGATCCTATTATATAGACCGATGACAACAAGAAAAAGAAGAATCGTTTGTTCGGGGCTGGTGTTTTTGTTCAATAAAACTATGGGATTGTAATTACCTTGTATATATTATTAATAAATAAAACAATACTCAAAGTTGAGTGACGACTTTCTGAGATAATAGTTGTTAGTTAAGTGAGCCTGTCAGAGATTAACTCGCTTTTCTCAAACAGTGCAATATCTTTACAGAAGAAATATTTGCAAAATTTATGTCTATAACTACTGATAGTACCATGGGAGCATTCTGGAGCCATCCACTCTGCTTGATCTTTATCAGTTCACCAATAGTCCAAGCACGAGCAAGAACCGTTTTTGAAATGGTGAAATCGATTCCTATCTCTTGCGATGATCTCCCTGTTAAATATCTTCGATATCATCTTCGTGGCTTCATGACAATTTCCACACACTCTAAGGTTCTTAACAATCCTGAGAGTTGTCCCTGGCTTTGTGCTGATTAATCCAAAGGCAATAGCCAACTTCTCGCTATGTTGATTTAGTTTTTCTTCCTTCCATTCCTCATCCATTTCATAATGTACCTCTGATGTATCTGGAGCATGGCCAGCCATTTCCAATAGCCTATCGACTTCATCCAACATTTTATAAATCTCGTTGCTTTGCAGATGTGTTCTATCACTAACAAGAAACTCATGGACTACTCTATCAATCTCAATGGAGGTACAACCAGGAACTTTCTTCATTCCTTGATCATTTAAAAAAGTTCTTATCGATGCTACTTTGTCCCAATTTCCAGCACCGGCATAGATGTTGGATAAGAGTACATAAGCACCAGGATTCTCGGGTTCTAGTTCAAATAAGTTCTTGGCAGCATATTCACCCAACTCAAGATTCTTGTGAATTCTACAAGAACCTAGCAAGGAACCCCATATTGCACCATCGGGTTTAATCTCCATGCTTTCGATCATGGTCATTGCTTCATCGAATTTTCCTGCTCGTCCTAGAAGGTCAATCATACATCCATAATGCTGCAACTTTGGTGTGTACTTGTAGCTTTGGATCATGGTATTAAAATATTCTCGACCAAGATCCACTAAACCAGCGTGATTACACGCTGATAAAACACTAACAAATGTTATATCATCTGGTTTCATACTTCCCTCTGTCATTTTACGGAACAGCTCCAGAGCTTCATATGCATCACCATGCATTGCTAGCCCTGAGATCATCACATTATATGAAGCTAAACTTTTCATTTTCATTCCCTGAAAGACTTGTTTTGCTGCTGCGATGGCTCCACATTTTGCATACATATTTATCAGACAAGTCCATAGAGAAGTGTTTTGCAAGTGTTGATAATGCTTGTCAATATAGACATGTATCCACTTACCAAGATCTAGAGCACCTAAATGTGCACAAGCTGGAAGGATGCTCAACAACGTAACATCATTAGGATCGATAACTTCTTGCTGCATTTGATGAAAAACAGCCAATGCATCTTTATAATAGCCAGAATGTGTATAACCCCCAATCATAACATTCCACGACACGAGATCTTTCTCCTCTAGACCCTCGAATAACATCCTTGCCGTCTTCACATCGCCACATTTTGCATACATATCAATAAGTGCATTAACAAGACGAATATTCAAACCAAGTCCATGATCTTCAATCCATGATCTCACCCAATTCCCCAATTTAAGTTCACCTAC
>JAJOOR010042451.1:0-12117 GCA_036250505.1 Solanum acaule
GATTCTATGATTGTGTGATGTATGTTTGTTCTTGCTTCATTATGATACATGTATGTATGTGAATGTTGCATTATTGATCACATTAATTGTAAATAAGGAAATATGAATGATGAATGCCATGAATCATGACTTGATTGTATGATTATGAGAATGTACTTTGTGATTGTGATTGTGGCTTGTTGAATGGATCGGGTGTTGCGTTTCGACACATTAACTTGGATCGGTTGCCATGTTTCGACATAATTATGGGATCGATTGCCACGTTCCGACATAATTCTTGGATCGGGTACCACGTTCTGGTATGCTAACTGTTTAGGTTTAGGTTTCATGAGAGGACCAATGAGTTGTCATATTTGTGTACCTTGAGAAATGCGAAGTTGTTTGTTGTTCGTAAATGTTGATAATATTGTATATGTTCGATATATACATGTGATTATACTGATGTATTGACTTATGTATGTTGCACTTAGTGGGATAGCCGCGTGATCCTACCAGTACATTGTGATTGTATATTGATACTACACTTGCTCTTTCTTTGTTGAGTACAGGGCATCTTCAAGCGGCTATTGACATACCTTGTTTAGAAGATCAGTGATCGCCGATCAAATTCAAGGGTGAGTCAGTTCTTCCAGGCTTCCATGAGTTCTCTTACCATCTATGTCCACATTTCAGACTTAGACTTTCTAGTTAGTTATTAGTTCTTTAGTTTGGGGGGTTGTAACCCTTCTTGTTAGACTTATGGATCTTGTTAGATGTTTTGGTACATTGACTTTCAGGTTCTAGGTGTGTTTTTCGCAATGTTAGATTTGTTTAGTCGTTAGATCTTTTGAAAGTTTATGGGAACTTCAGTTTTTAGTTATATTTCCTTCTTTTGTATCCTTAAATGCTTTAGTTTTGGTTTAGTTGCTTGGTTTGGGTTGTAGTAGTGGTTCTCCCACCAGAGGGTTAGTGTGGGTGTCAATCACGATGGTCTGGATCGTGACAAAGTTGGTATCAGAGCCTAGGTTCATTGATCTCAATGTACCAAAACAAGTCTAGTAGAGTCTTGTGGAATGGTACAGGGACGCCTTTACTTTTCTTCGAGAGGCTATAGGACTTTAGGAAATCTCTCTGTTTTCTCTTGTCTCCTTTCGTGCTATGACTTGATTCCAATTGGTATCTGACGATTCAAATTGATATCTAACCTCATTCACTATTTTGTCCGCAGATGGTTAATACTAGATTCAATGGCGTCAGGCCCGTAGCTCTCGTCAATGCTCCAGTTGAGGAATCTGCATCGAGAGGTCGCAGTTGAGGCAGGGGTAGAGGAAGAGCTAGGGGTAGAGGCCGAGGAAGAGTGACGCCTACTAGAGATGGGGTACCAGTCGAAAATGCTCCCCAAAATAAAGCCCCTCCTGTGCATTATGAAGGGATAGAGGAAAATATTGAGGTTGAAAATGTTGAAGAGGTTGGACAAGAGGAAGAGGTGCAGGCTGAGACTACCAGTGTTCTTCCCATAGACCCAATGTTATCTCAACAAATCATGTCATTCCTGAAAGGGTTGGTTGGTCCTAGAGTGCTTCCTTCTACTCAAGCAACTCAAGCTCCCACCAATCCTCTTATTGCTATCACTGCTCCCAAAGTGGGCGGGACTGGAGGTAATGATGCTTTCTTCCGTCTTTTGTTGGGCTCTGTTATGACTGGTAATGAGCATGAAATGTTGACTAAGTTCTTGAAGCTAAAGCCTCCTGCATTTCTTGGTTTTGAGAGTGAGAATGCTTATGAGTTTATCTTAGACTTCTATGAGAGGGTTCATAAGTTGGGAATTATCCATCAGCATGGGGTTGAGTTTGTGACTTTTCAGCTTCAAGGTAAGGCTAAGCAATGGTGGAGAGCTTATATGGAATGTAGATCTTCCACTTTACCTCCACTTACTTGGACCCAATTTCATGCTCTGTTTCTAGAGAAGTATGTGCCTAAAACTTTGAGAGATCGCAAGAAGGATGAGTTCATAACTTTGGAGCAAGATGGTATATTTGTGGCTGCTTATGAGGCCAAGTTTCATGTTTTGTCTAGATATACAACTCAATTGGTGACTACTGAGGATGAGAGGATCTGTTTATTTATTAGGGAATTAAACTCTGAGTTGCAGGTATTATCTGTTCATATGACCTCTGCATGAGATGCTTTAATGAGGTAACATACTTTGTGAAGAAAGTGGAGGAGATGAGGCGAGACGGTCAGGCTAAGGCATTGGCTAAAAAGGCGAAGAACTTGGGTAACTTTCAAGGTTCTTACTCTAGGGGTTTGGAAGGCCAATGCTTGCAGCCAAGCCAATTCAGTCCGCTATGCCCGCCTCTACAGGTAACTACTCAGGAACTCCATCTCATAATTTGATTCAGGATAGCTAGGGAGTCGTGCCTTCGATGGGCGGCAGGCCATCTTTCGATCGTACTTGCTACAATTGTGGAGAACCTGGGCATATGAGGAGAGATTGTCCCTATCCACGAGTGTTAGATTCCATGAAGCAGCAGACTAGAGCAGTGGTACCCGCGGGAAATGATAATAATGGTAGATGATGTCCATAATGTGGGCGATGAGGTAATCAGCGAGGCTGTGGAGGTAGAGAAAATGGTAACGCATGTAGGGGTAACGTGCAACCAGGTAGGGAAATAACTTATCAAGATGATAGGGCTCAGTGTTACGCCTTTCCAGGCAAGAATGAGGCAGAGGCATCTGACACGGTGATCACATGTACTATTCTTGTATGTGACCGAATGGCTAATATGTTATTTGATCCGGGTTCTACTTATTTATATGTATCCGTGCGATTTGCTTCATAATTTGCTATGATTTATGATATACTTGATACCCCCATCCATATTTCTACCCAGTTGGAAAGTATGTCATAGTCACCCATGTCTATCGTGCTTGTCCTATTTTGTTTAAGGGTTTTCAGACTTGGGCTGATTTGGTGATTTTGGATATGACTGACTTTGATATAATCTTAGGCATGACTTGGTTATCCCCCTATTATGTTGTGCTTAATTGTAATACTAAGTTTGTAACTCTAGAAATTTCGGGAAGGGAAAAATTAGAGTGGGAAGGGGTGTACAAGCCTAAGCAAGCTAAGATCATATCCTCCATTCGAGCTAGTAAACTGGTAGAGCAGGGTTGTTTGGCTTATTTGGCTCATATTAAGGATGTTGAGGTTAAGACTCCATCTATTGAGTATATTCCTGTGGTGTCAGATTTAGAAAAGTGTTTCCTAATGATTTGCATGGTATGCCTCTGGATAGGTATATAAACTTCTGCATTGATTTAGAACCTGGTATGCGTCCCATTTCTATCCCTTCATATCGCATGGCTCCGACAGAGTTAAGAGAGCTTAAGGCTCAAATCCAAGAGCTTCTTGATAAGAGATTTATTCATCCTAGTGCTTTCCCATGGGGGTGTTCCAGTTTTGTTTGTTAAGAAAAAAGATGGTAGTATGAGAATGTGTATAGATTACCGGCAATTGAATAGGGTCACTATTCAAAACAAGTATCATTTGCCTCGAATAAATGATCTTTTTGACCAATTGCAAGGTGCATCCGTTTTCTCCAAGATTGATCTAAGGTCTGGCTACCATCAGTTAAAAATTAGGCATAATGATGTGCCCAAGATGGCGTTTAGAACCCGCTATGGGCACTATGAGTTCCTAGTTATGTCTTTTGGTTTGACTAATGCGTATGTAACTTTCATGAGTTTGATGAATGGGGTGTTCAAACCATTTCTTGACTCGTTTGCTATAGTCTTTATTGATGATATTTTGGTCTATTCGAAAAGTGAAGAAAAGCATACCGACCATCTTCGTATTGTTCTGGGTGTACTTGGAAAACAAAAGTTATATGTGAAATTCTCTAAGTGTGAAGTTTGGTTGATTTCAGTTGCATTTTTGGGGCATGTAGTTTCAAAAGTAGGGGTAATGGTAGATCCTCAAAAGATTGACGCAGTTAAGAATTGGGTTCGACCTAGCTCTGTGACGAAAGTTAGGAGTTTTGTGAGGCTCGCTAGCTACTATCATCGATTTGTGTAGAACTTTGCTTCTATTGCCACTCACTTGACCAATTTGACCAAAAAGGAGATACCATTTGAATGGACTGAAAAATGTGAAGAGAGCTTCCAAAAGCTCAAGACTCTCTTGACCACCGCGCCTATTCTAGCATTACTGGTTGAAGGCAAATATTTTATTGTTTATTATGATGCTTCAAATTTTGGTTTGGGTGTTGTGTTGATGCAGGATAAGAATGGTATAGCTTATGCATTGCGTCAATTGAAGGTGCATGAGAGGAATTACCCAACACATGATTTGGAGTTGACAACGGTAGTGTTTGCTCTTAAGATCTGGTGACATTATCTGTATGGTGTTAAGTCTGAGGTATTTACTGATCATCGTAGTTTGCAGCATGTGTTTACTCAAAATGATCTGAATTTGAGATAGAGAAGATGGATTGAGTTACTCAAGGATTATGATGTGACCATTCAATACCATCCGGCCAAGGCTAATGTGGTGGCAGATGCTTTGAGTCGAAAAACGGTGAGTATGGGTAGTTTAGCTTGCTTGAATGTATCCAAGTGACCCTTAGCTAAGGAAATCCAGACCTTGGAGTCTAAATTCATGCAGTTGGGCATATCAGAAAGAGGTGGGGTGTTAGCTAGTATTGAAGTAAGGGCCACGTTTATTGAAGAGATCAAGGCCAAACAATTTGATGATGAAAATTTAAGTGAACTTAGGAAGAAGACTACGATTGGTAAGGCACAAGATACCACTCTTGATACGGAGGGTGTGCTCAATTTTAAAGGAAGAATTTGTGTTCCTCGAGTTGATGACTTGATTAAAAAATTGTTGATAGAATCCCATGGTTCGCAATATTCCATTCATCCATGTGTGACCAAGATGTACCGAGATTTAAAGTGAATTTATAGTGGTCAGGCATGAAGAAGGATATAGCAGAGTTTGTGGCTAAGTGTCAAAATTGTCAACAAGTGAAGTATGAACACCAAAGGCCTGCAGGTTTGCTTCAAAGAATGTCAATTCCGGAATGGAAGTGGGAAATGATAGCCATGGATTTTGTGGTTGGTCTTCCCAAGAGTTTGGGAAAGTTTGATTCTATTTGGGTAGTGATTGATAGATTGACTAAGTCTGCCCATTTTATTCCGGTAAGAATAGATAATAATGCTGAACAATTGGCTAAAGTTTATGTGAAAGAGATAGTGAGGTTGCATGGGGTTCCCCTTTCTATCATCTCAGATCGTGGTACTCGATTTACCTCCAAGTTTTGGAGGAAATTACACGATGAATTGGGCACACAACTCACTTTTAGTACAACTTTTCATCCACAAATGGACGAGCAGTCAGAGAGGACTATTCAAGTGTTAGAAGACAAATTGAGGGCATGTGTGATTGATTTTGGAGGACATTGAGATAAGTTCTTACCTTTGTGTGAGTTCTCCTATAATATTAGTTATCACTCTAGCATAGATATGACACCATTTGAGGCACTCTATGGGAGGGGATATTCATCACCCATAGGATGGTTCGAGGCTGGAGATGTGAAACATTTGGGGGTTGATTTAGTGAAGGTTGCTCAAGATAATGTGAGGAGTATTCAAGCTAAGATTTTAGCAGCCCAGAGTAGACAGAAGAAGTATGCGGACCATAAGGTAAGGGACATGGCGTTTCAAACCGGTGAGAATGTTTTTCTTAAGGTATCACCATGAAAGAGGTAATGAGATTTGGTAATAAAGGTAAGCTAAGTCCGCGATACATTGGTCCGTTTGAGGTTCTTGAATGTGTAAGGCCGGTGGCCTATAGATTGGCTCTACCTCCTAATTTATCGAGAGTTCATCCGGTATTTCATGTGTCTATGTTGAAGATATATCTTGGTGACATGGATTATATCATTAAGTGGGACTTAATTGTGTTAGACAAAGACCTCCAATATGAGGAGGAACCAGTTACAATTCTTGATCGTTATGTGCGTAAGCTGAGGACCAAAGATATTAAGTTCGTGAAAGTTCAATGGAAGCATCATCTAGTTGAGGAAGCTATTGGTGAAATTGAGAAGGACATGCAAGACAAGTATCCCCAATTGTTCGTCGATTCAGGTACTACTTTATTCCTTCTTTAACCTGTTTTTCCTAAGTTCTGTCACTCGGGGACGAGTGATGGGTAAATTGGTATCTATTGTAACGACCGGGTTTAGTCGTTATATAAAAGCCAACAGAGAAAATTTTTGGGCTGAAAAACATTTTCGTAGTTTCTTGAGATTTCCCAACCTAGTCCAGATTTGGACGAAATCGGAGTCATTGAGGTCTAGGGAAATCAGGTAGCAATTGGGTGATCTAATTATGATTTTGATTACATGAATGATTAATTAGATAAGTCGTTAAGGAATACTGAATTGAATTCGGGTGAGTAGAACTCCCGAAATTGATCTTAGCGTGAACTGGTAGTTTCTGAGTGTCGTTGGTTGAAGGCATGTTATGAAATGGGGTTTTTGGAATTCTTTAATTAGCTCACTTTTTCGTGCAAGACACTTTGGCAGTGATTTTTGTTGCCATGGCGGGGCCGCTGTAGCGGGGTGATGACCGATGTGGCCGGCCAGACGCGACTTAAAGTCGTAAATAAACCCCAAAAATGTTTTATTCTGCAATTTTCGAACTTGAGAGCTAAGGAACGAACCCATGTCTCTTCTTGACAGTTTTCCACCATTCTTGAGGCTAAAGGCAAGATTTTAACTCCCCGAATCCATTTTTTGATCCATAAAATGTAATCTAATGGGTAATTATTGATGGGGAAGGGTTTTGATCTAGAAACTATGGTGGAAAAATCCCTAATTTGGATACTTGGGATCATGGGTATGATCTAGGGTTGTTAGAATTGTTAGTAATCCGGGTAATTGGTGATTGTTTATTGATTCTCGTATTATATTGATTGTTTGTAGATCAAGAACAAGCAGAACAAATTCAGAAAGGGAAGGATCAAGTTTCGTAGGGTTTCAAGCTTGTTTCGAGGTAGGTGATGGTTGTGATTTTATGATTGTGTGATGTATGTTTATTCTTGCTTCATTATGATACATGTATGTATGCGAATATTACATTATTGATCACATTAATTGTAAATGAGGAAATATGAATGATGAATGCCATGAATCATGACTTGATTGTATGATTATGAGAATGTACTTTGTGATTGTGATTATGGCTTGTTGAATGGTTCGGGTGTTGCGTTCTGACACACTAACTTGGATTGGTTGCCAAGTTCTGGCATAATTATGGGATCGGTTGCCACGTCCCGACATAATCTTTGGATCAGGTACCACGTTCCGGTATGCTAACTATTTGGGTTTGAGTTCCATGAGAGGACCAATGACTTGTCATATTTGTGTACCTTGGAAATGTGAAGTTGTTCGTTGTTCGTAAATAGTGATAATATTGTATATGTTCGATATATGCATGTGATTATACTGTTGTATTGACTTATGTATGTTGCACTTAGTGGGATAGTCACGTGATCCTACCAATACACTGTGGTTGTGTACTGATATTGTACTTGCTCTTTCTTTGTTGAGTACAGGGCATCTTCATGCGACTATTGACAAATCTCGTTTAGAAGATCATTGATCGCCGATCGAATTCAAGGGTGAGCCAGTTCTTCCAGGCTGCCATGAGTTCTCTTTCCGTCTATGTCCACATTTCAGACTTAGACTTTTTAGTTAGTTATTAGTTCTTTAGTTTGGGGGTTGTAACCCTTTCTTGTTAGACTTATGGATCTTATTAGATGTTTTGGCACATTGACTTTTAAGTTCTAGGTGTGTTTTCCGCAATGTTAGATTTGTTTAGTTGTTAGATCTTTTGGAAATTTATGGGAACTTCAGTTTTTAGCTATTTTTCTTGCTTAAATGCTTTAGTTTTGGTTTAGTTGCTTGGTTTGGGTTTTAGTAGTGGTTCTCCCATTGAATAGTTAGTGTGAGTGTCAATCACGATGGTCTTGGTCGTGATAGCAAAACTAACTCAAGCATACAAAGCTTAAAACTGGATAAAATTCATAGAATTCAAATACAAAGTTTTAACTCAAATGATTAACTCTGAATATAATAGAATATTCAACTAGCCAAAATAGGCAACTCAAGTCCTTAAAACATTTTAAAAAATAAATGAACAAACTTTTCAAACTCTATTGTCTATCTATGAAGCCTCTAAATGACAAGGATGGAAGTCAGGAACCCATGACATCTTGACAAAACTGAAAAGTAAATGGAATCATCTGGAAGCAAGGAGGCTCACCATAGCTAAATCGAACTGCAAGCTGTATCAACGAAGCTTTTGTTGATGACCCTGAATACATGTCTCTGCATCATAAGACGATGTAGACCAAATAGCGCAGTACATGAAATGTACGAGCATGTAAGGGGAATTCTAAAGCATAAACATAAGCTTGAACTGATGAAAACGAAACATACTTACCTCTTCTCAACGCACTCAACTCAACTGAACTCAAAGAAACATAGTTCAACTCAATTTAGAGAAAATAGGGCTCAACTCAATAAAAGGATAATCAACTCAATGAAACGTAGTTCAACTCAACTCAGAGAAATAAGGTTCAACTCAACAATAAGATACTCAACTCTGGATAAAGCAACAATAAAAGATGCAATATATGGAAAACTTATAAAATAGTAGATAGCAACTCAATGTATTGAAGACTACAATAATAACTCAGTTTGTATATAAAATTACAATATAACTCTGTGGAAGATTCTCTAACCGACAATTATCACTATGAGCTATGTGATGATACATTATCTATCCACACTGCTAGAACTATCTTATACTTTGCCAGGGTATATAACCTACTACTAAGTGGATCCACTAGTCTATACTAAAAAGCAATAAATAATCATCTAAAAAGTATGACCCTTTCTACCCACGTTGGCTACATGGTTTATGGGTACTGTGAGTTGTATGAACTCTCCCCCATATCGGTGCTCAATAGTACTCCCAAAATATACTAGCTCATATGTTTTAAAAAAAATATAACTCCTTCTGTGTTTTGAGATTATTACTCAAAAATCTTTCTCTTAAAAGAGATCGTACTCAAATTATTCAAAACTCTTTTGGAAATCTCAGTTTCCTCATATTAAATGTAAAAACATTAACTCTTGGGAATACTTATATCATTTTAAAGAAAATGAACTCATCTCTACTCTTCCTCAACTCACTGCTTAGGTCTTTAATTTTTTTTTAAAAAACAATTTGTAAAAAGACTTTCTAAAATAGGGTTCGTGCCATGTTGACACCAAATTTTGATCGGATATTTCTAAAGTTAATACTTTTTAAGTATTTTATTTTTAAATAGTTCAGATTACATGTTTTGCCATTTTAATGCAATTTGTTGATAATTATCCTTATTCTCAAATTATTAGAATTTTTATCGGTTAATTCTCTTTATATTATTTTGTCACAATCGGTTGAATACGTTCAAATATTTGTTCATTTTTTATAATATCATTATTTCTGTTAATTGTATTTTTTACATGTCATTGGTTACGTTCGTTACATTTCTTAATATTCATTTTATCTATTACATTTGTTAATATTCATTTTGATATTTTGCACAATCCAGCAATTCATTCTGATATAAATAATGTTTCACACACAGATATTTTATTGACCGGTGATTTTGGCCCATGATTTTAAAATAGTTATATTGTAGTTTTCAACTCCCTATATAAATAATAGTTTGCCTATTAGGTTAAGAGGGTGGTGAATTAATTTTTAAAGGAGGTTAAAAAATTTCAGATTTTTTCACAAAAGGATTCACTATTCACTAGTTTTCCGATTGCCACCACCCCGGAATCCGGCAAAGCTCCGACAGCCTCAAAACCCCCATTATTTTTTCTTCTCATTTCTTTGCAAAACAGCCAGCAAACGACCCCCATTTTTCTCCATTTCCGACCTCCATTCTCCCTCAACAACCCCTTTTGTTTTTCTTTACCAACAAACAACCACAGCTCGCACCACCAAACTCACCAAAACAAGCTCACAAACCACCACTGTCCTCTCCTTCAAACCAGACCTTGTTTTACTCGAAAATATATGTAAAAGAAAAATGACTAAGTTTTGAAAAATCGATTACACTTATGATTTAAGAGAAATCGAATTTTCAAAAGAACAGAGTCGTCACTTAATTTTTAGTAAAAATCAAGAAAAAAAAACTTAAGGTTTTCAATAGACTCAAATAGATAAAATCAATTGAAAATAAAAGGGTTCGAAGTTCAATGTACATTCCGAGAAGGTGTTAGGCCCTCGAAATATCCGCTAACTTGCGGTTGACCGGCGATTTGACTAAAAAATGACTTGGACTAATTTTTGAAAAAATATTAACTAAGTCAAAAGAAACTAGCTTTTCATTTATTTATGACATCTTTTATTATTTTTTATATATTTTTAACTAAGTAAAGAACTCATTTTTTATTCTTTATACTTATTACTATTATTTTTCTAATTAATTATTTTAAGGGGACATAAAAAAGGAAAAAAGAAAAAAAGGGGGTCATTCTAAAGGGAAACTACTTAAGAGTTGACAAGATTAATAATGAAAATTAAAGCTAAGTATAATATATAAGTAGTTTAATTTGAATATGAAAAATAAAATGAAATGGCTATCATTGGGAAATTAATTAAGTTAAAACCAAATCACATAAAAATGGTTAGATAGTTAATACAAACAAATAAATGATGGTAATAACAAGGGAATGCCAAATTTGGGCCCAATCTATTGGACTTTAAGCCCATTTTCGCCCCAAAGACCTGTGTATACAAAAAGTGTATATCGATGTATATAAGCCATATTTTGATCCATTTCATGTATATCGGACTGTATACCAAATGTATACGATCCTCTTTGATGCCTTCAACCTGTATTTTCATTTTTAATCCCGTATTTATTGGGCTGGACCGTATATCAGTGTATAAAAGACTGTATCAAGCTGTTTTTCAGCTTTTCAGACTGTAAATTGAATTTCCAGCCCCTATACTGCATGTGACCTGTTCGTCGGCTATTTTTGGACTCGATAGGAAATATAGAATTGGGCGGCCTTATAGGCCCAATCCACGAAATGCAAGGTGAGGGAGCCTCCAAAGACTTGGAAGGAGGCAATTCGTGCATAAAAAAAATAAAACAAGATGGAAGTTAGAAATGGAGCATACTTTAAGGTTTTACAATATAACTAAGGCATAAAAAAAAAATAGAAATAAGGTGGAAACACACATGTATGGTTCACCATGATGTAGAGATAACCCAAAAGACTACATACAATACTTAGAAACTATTTGCTTAAGATGGAATGAAACTCACATGATAAAATAAAATACTACAATATGATGACAAATAAACAATCAAACTAATAGTGATCAAATGGAGAGGATTTAGGCATAACTACTTAGACAAACGTAATAACAGGGAAGCCATTGTCAATCAAGAAATGGAGCAGATCATTGTAATTGATGTCATTAAGTTTAAAAAGCAATACAAATTTAAGCAAAGGCATTAATGAAACTATGTACCAATAGGATAACTTGAGCATTTTGAACATGACAAGTCAATGAATTTAAATTAGCAAATGTCACTGTTTTGCAGATCCTTCAGACATGAATAAGGGAGAGTTTTTGGCTTCTTTCACAATCCCAAATGAAGAAATAAAGCAGGCTCAAGCAACAGGACACCACAATGAGCTTCAACACAAGTTTTGCACACCCAGACATGTATTTAAAGCTAAAACGAGAACGAGTTAAACTCAACCTTAAGACTATAATTTTTCTGACATGAAAATCAATCGACAGACCATCAAAAAAGGGAAAAAAGGAACAACTCATGCTTAAGGGCACATACAAGAACAAGATATCACTGTATTTCGAAAAAAAAAAGGGATTTTAACCCGAACCAAATATGATATTTGACTTATTTGCCACCTATAAGGTAAACTTTGCATGAACAGAGCACGAGAAGAAATTAACATGATTGACACAATTGACTATAGGTTCAAAATAACAACTATAAAACAATGGCTCGAGGAGGGGGGGGGGGGGGGG
>JAJOOR010042455.1:0-13089 GCA_036250505.1 Solanum acaule
TAAGAAGTTTAAATGTGTGGATGTAAATAAGTTTTTTTTTATTCCGCACTATTTTCATTATTGAATGCAATGAATGACTATGTGGCTCGTATAAGACCCCTTCGGGGTCGAGTACGCCTTGTCACGACTTGGGGGTGCTCCCGGGTCGTGACAGTCATCTTGGCCATGCTTCAGGCCTCACTTATGAAACCCCACCCATGGGGCGTGAGTGGGTCTATGACCCGTAATGCATGGGCGTGGAAAGTGACTGTGACTAGGAGATTTGGGGGAGTTTGGGGAAGGCTAAGTCTTGACTCACAACCCCTACCTACGGTGCGTGAGTCGACCCACGTAGCATGGGTGCCCCTTTCATGGACCAAGCTGTTTTTGACAGCTTTAGGGTATGTCCCTTAGTTTTCCTCAAGGACCCTTGAGGGGTCTTTGGGGGGGGGGGGCATGCCTTAACGTTTAGGCATTGGACCTTAGTACTAGGTTAGGGAAATTATTTTAGGACCTTAATCTTCATGTGAATCCTATTTAGGCTTCTAGTTGACGTGTTAGGCTCTATCTTAGGTCATTAGATTTCTAGGGTGTTACACGTGAGGTTCAAACACCTGAAACATAAAGCAAAATAAAGGTGAGATAAGGAATAGACGATGATCCACCGATCTTGTTTGGTGAGCCTGACAAATGTCCTCAAGTAAAACACAAGATCAATTAGATCAATAAGGATGTCAACTAATAGTGCTCCTTGAGACCCAACATGAATGCACACAAGGTTCAATCTACACATGCAATGTTTAGTTGTGCACTAGAAGTTTCAAACTTTGACTAACTATCATCAATTAGAGTTCAAGCTCACAATACTCACTTCAAATGCAAATTCATGTTCAACAAGAGTATTCAAATGTCCTCACATCAAGAAAGATTCCATACTCTCACAAGACAATGAAAGACTACCATTTAAGGAATCGAAATCAACTCTCACACTCCCAATGAGAAACACATGCACAATTTTACCTATAACTTACCTGTATTTTCCAACCAACACATCATTCGGCTCATGGAATATCAAAAAGGTTTTTCAAGGCTTGTAATTGGGCTGAGAGTATGGGTATAATCATTTTGGATTAGTGACGTCTACCTTCAAAAAATATGACTCAAATTTCACTTCTTCTCCTTTTCTTTCATTCTTTTCATATTCACAACTCATCTTTGGCATATTGAAAGTACATAATATTTTTGGTAAGGCTGATTGAACACCACTTTTATTTCAACAATGCATGGTTGATATAAAATTTTTAATTTCTTTTATTTTTAAAAAAGGAGGGGTTCTATTATTTTTCTTCAACACAAATTCCCAAGGATGAATTTCACCGACTTCTTGGTTAATTTCTTTTCTCATTCTTACCACACCCCCAACATAGGCTTTTGGCCTAAGTTGGCTATTAAAACAAACTAATGCTTCACGAAGGTTTTAGATGGGAATAAGGACATTTGTGGTCATGTTTCATCCAAAGAAAGGGTTAGGCTCACACGGTGGTAACACAAAAGGTATAGCAATTAGGTTTACTCATAAAAAGTTTATGCCTAAGATCATTTCCTTCAATCACCAATGTTAGTCGATTGGGCCAACGAGACAAGTTCTAGGTATCACTGTGCACATATTTCAAGCAAACCTCACCACACATGACATTCAACACAATCATTGATAATGACTCTAGAAGATAAGCTTGTGTGCAATGATCATTACAGGACTTACTTTGAGAATCAACTAGTCACAATGAGATAATAATAATTCACACATGACTTATGCAAATCAAATTGCATTGTTGGTCTTTCACAAACATATCGTTCATCAAGAGCACTATTCAAGTCATCGGTATTGATCGCAACCGACACTCAAATGTTCAAGAGAAAATCAATCACCCATAATCACGCAATTAAGCGAGAAACCAATGAAATAAAGCCAACATTCACATTCCATCAATGAGGAGAAGTTTGAACAAAAGAAACAACACACACAAAATATTAAAAAGAAAAAATAAAAACAAAATACAACCAAATATCCCAAAGGAGGCTATGCATAACAATAACAGTCCTAACTTAAACTACACAGTGTCCTCAATGTGCACTAAAAACTAAAAGTCTCAAAAGTGAAGAAAGTGGAGGGAGAGTAAAAATCCCCTTTTTAGGCTAAGCCTGGGGTGAAC
Source organism: Solanum acaule (assembly GCA_036250505.1). Classification (NCBI taxonomy): domain Eukaryota; kingdom Viridiplantae; phylum Streptophyta; class Magnoliopsida; order Solanales; family Solanaceae; genus Solanum; species Solanum acaule. Next base: position 2,193 of record JAJOOR010042455.1, read on the forward strand.
TCTGCACATCTGGGGTGGCCTCAATCTAGGCATCATTGCTTGGCTCGACTCCAGCTGTAGAAGTCTGTCCAACTACTTCCTCTATGGGCTGATACCCGCTCGAGGCAATCATGGATGCCTCGCGTAGTGACTCCTCCATAGCCACCCGTACTAAATCACCCTCCAAGTAATCTAATACGCTCAAATTACACCTCCCTAAAAAAGTATTAGCAACCGTTGTCAACTAAATAACCCAACTTGTAGGTTGGGGTCGATCCCACAAGGAATATGGTTTAGACTTAAACTTAACTAACAATTATATCTTTTTAGTCAAACTATTTCCGAGAAAAGTAACAGGGGGTTTGTTGTAAATAAGTAACAAATTGCTAGTTAGAATGATATAATAAGTAACAAGTAAACAAGATTCACAATTAGAGTTATCAATATAAGATGGAAACTAGGGTATATGTGTTCCCCAAATGCTCTAACGCAGTAATCCTAATAATAATAATCATATCCTAGTGTTTGACAAGCAAGGTTGGTAAATTAGGTATCCCTAAGTGATTGGTCCATAGAATAGGGAATTTCACCATGCAACTTGGTCTGTCTACAGGTTTGTGCTTTAGTAGCCCTTACCTTTACCCTAGATTAGTCATCACATCAATTTAGTTTAGTTTTCATCCTCACTTTAATTTAAATCAGACTATTAGATAGCATCCACTAAATCTCTGTTGTTTAATCATTTTCTCAATCATTATCTCCTTGGTCCGGAAAGTAGGAACGAGGCGAGTTCTAATGTTTGCAATCGTTAAAAAGACTTCTAAATGAAAGGATTAGCAATACATGCATAAACACTATTCAAGAATTATTTAATTATTATTCATACTTTAATTGCTAATTGTTTCCACAACCCTAGTTGTGGATTTAGCTACTCATGCTTGCTAGTACACAATTCATAATTAGGTTAATAGAATTTATGAACTTACAATTCGAATACATGAAAAGTCGAAATCTTGAATTGAAATTCAAAGTTAAAATTGTATAAACCAACTTCTGGAAATTAAATTGCTAAATGTTTACAAAATAATCCCAAAAGACCAAAACTAAAAGTATACAATAATGTCAAAGTCTAAAAAACGAGAATTACAACTCCTATTTATAGAAAACAAATCACAAACTAATTAGGAAATGAAATACGGAAATAAACTGCTCAAACTTGGTTTCTATCGACGGTACGACCTAAGGACTATGGGTCGACCTACGGTTCGTAGGTCACCCTTCGTGGTTCCATACTTTTTGAATATTTCAAGGCCTTCAAACGGCGACTCCACCTACGGTCCGTGGATTGGACTACAATCCATCTTGTCACTCCGTGGTTTGAGTACTGAAAATCTTCTTTCTGACCTAGACCTACGATTGCCCATCTATGGCTAGTTAGTGGACCTACAGTGCGTGGTTGGCTCCGTCGTTGCCTACTTCTGAAATTTTCAGCTCGTATCTTCATCAACTGCATCCAAGCCTATTTCCTGTAAGAATTACATATTAAACATTATTTCTAATAACAAACTCTCCCAAGACACATACAAACTTTAAGTGAAATGCATCAAAAATATCGTAAACTCACGGTATATCAACACCCTCAACTTAAACTTGTTGTTTATCCTCAAGCGACACACCAAAAATCTAAACAACACTTATGTAGAAGCAAACATACAAACTCAAGCAATCACTTGGCTTACTCAATCAATTCCATCACTTAGTGCAAATCTTTTCATCTAGACTCATCAAGCTAACTCATGCGGATCGAAATGTGACATACATCGACTAATAGACCTCACAACATACACTTTTCAGAATCACCAAGGCGCCAACTCTCCAACAATGTAACCAATGCCCTCACTTCAAAAGAAATCCTTTTTCACATAAAAAAAATCTGAATTTCAAGTTTAAGGATTCATTCAACACTCATGCTCAAAAGTAAATTCAAATACAGTTAGTGCTCAATACCATAGACTTTCCCTTATTTTCACTGCATGGACTCTTCAAACTAGTCACCAGGATCACTATAGGACTTTGTTAGCTCATAACGTAGGCTTAGGGTCAGGTAGGGTACATTTGGGTACTTTTAGTGACTTTTCTGCCCTCCTTGACATTACATTGGCTATTTACCTCTTTTCTCAACCAATTCTTGACATCTTTTTATTTTTTGCTCTTTTCCTTCATTCTCTTTAGCACAGATGTGATTTTGACTTTATCGCTCTTCTTTTTCACTATTTTTGTTTTTCTCTTTTTCTATTTTTGTTCAACAATCTTTATCATTCTTATTTTTATTTATTTAATTTCAATCACATCTTTTTCTATCTTTTTCTTTCTTTCGAACACAATTCCTTTCATACTTTTCTTTTCGTTTCCTTTTTCGTAGCCCCCTCAACTTATGTATTTTGCATGCGTTGAGGTGCACAATATCCGATGTTGGACCAGGGCCAAGATTAAGGTAAATTTTTGAATTAGCCACCCTCAACTTAAGATTTTGGCCTTAGTTAAGTGCGCATGTCAAAGGAGGGACCAAGGACAAAACAATCTTTTAGGGAAGGTGAGTTGGGTGTATTGAAAGAAGTGGTCTACATTAGGCTCTAATATTTGGATCAAGGGAAACATTTATTTCTTTTGGTTGAATCATTTTTAGGCTTTAGTGGACTCATTTAAACAAGGGCCTATGATCGTTTCCCAATTCCTAGCCTAGATTGTCTTAGCAGGACCAATGGGGCAAGTTCTAGATTGGCACATACTGCATGAACATTCACATTTTTTTCACACACACTTGACACATTGTTTAATTATCGGATTTTTTAAATTACCCAGTTCATGTTTTAGCTTAAGTCAAGCTATCATACCAGTTCCTTACCATGCCATATGGATCTCCAACAAATTTAACTCATTCAACCTATAGATTTAGCACATTTCAAAAAAAAATTCAGTTATCAATTTCATGCTCATTATGCATCATGCTTTCATTCTTCTACTTACTCCTACACATACAATCCTAAACATACTAGATCAACATAAAAGTAAATAGTCCCTTGGGTAAAAAGTACAAAGGCAAGAAAACCCCAAGGGAAGATTATGAGTTAGGTTACTCATACTTCACCCTATCACTCACAATCCATTTACCCCACCATCAACAAAATAAGGTGCAATTGCCCTCAATGCACAAAATAAAAAGTAAAGCATAGGGTGAAGCAAACCTATGGCACAAATGTGTCGAAGAACCATCAAGAAGTGGGTGGATCCGGTTTCCCAGAACCCGCTGGATCAACACTAAGGAGGCCATTAGTAGCGCCTTTACCAACAATAGGAACACCATCAGTAGTGATCCTCAAACTAGAAGGGCCAACATCTATCTCTCGGGCCTGCTGCTGCCTCATCTCCTCATCAATGATGGACTGCCTATGGGCCACCATGAATTGCTGGTGCTCCTTATTTTCTCAATTGTCGAGCCTCCTCAGTATCCAAATTATGGTCATAGCACTAGCACTTCAAAGCAGAACGAGAAGAGTCTGGTGGTGGCATAGTATCGCCAAATAGAGTATTTATCACCACCTCATCCTCCCATGCCGCAGGATAAACCTCTGGTGCAATCTATGAAGGGGCTAGAAGAGTAGAAACATCAGCACAGAGACTAGCCAACTCTGTCTAGAAAATGGTGATATCAATAGCAAGGGTAGGGTTATCCAAGACTCGTAACTCAAATGCATCTAGGCACTTATAAATGGCATGAATCTTTATATCCATCATCTGCTCCATCCTAGCCTAAAACTCCTCAGCAGAATGTTGCATCCAAGGCCTCATGTACTGCAACAAAGTGGCCATCTAGGTCTCTAACTTCTAGACTCGGACCAGTGGAACAATCGTGGACCCTGAAGAAGGAGTGGTTCAGGGTGGGCTCTAGGCCTGGTTAGTGGCTGTCGAAGAGGGAGCCTGTATATGTGTGGTGGTGGGTGGAACAACAGTATCATTAACCTGGATCTACTCCACATCAACAGCAAAATCGACACCCAAGGAAGGTAGGTCAATCTGTGGCTCCCTCGTGGTGCAGCTAGGTTGGCATCATCTCTAATTAGGCTAAAGTTCACAGTCTTGGTGGCCTCAATTGAACCATCACAATGCTAAATCAGCACCCTAGCAGTCCTGCATAGATGAAAAATCAGACATGGAACGGGCAAAGTGGTGGTGGTCTTGAAAGCTCTCTCATAAATCTCCGTGATCAGAATCCAGGCGAAGTCAAGCTCAAGTCTTGCAACAAGTGCTGCCAATATCATGACCCTATCCCAAGTGATCACATTATCTGCTTGAGTAGGGGACAGTATCGTACATACAATGGTTAAAAAACTTTGAAGTGAAACTCAAAGTAGCCTTTTTGATAGGCAAAATCATATTGCGCACCCACTCGATACACTCCCCCTTATCTGCAATGTGATGGGCAATCCCCCGAAGCAATGCCTCTCTCTGCTCAGTATCTCTCTTGAATGCCCCACTCTGAATAATGCCCATACTGTAGTCATACTTTGCTGTGTTGATTGGTAGAGTGTCGACAAGACTATAGATAAATAAGTGGATAGTGGTCTCGGAGATATCAACTGAGAAGTCCACCCTAGAGTCACTTGAAGTGGACGCTAAGTTACTGGCCTATCCCTTTTGAAAATGGAATTTTGAATAGTAGGAGCGTAAGAGGCATAGAACTCCTGAGTCATCTCCCTGCTAAAATTCCTTGAGCCTTGTGCCATCCACTCATACATATGCCTCCAAAATAGCTTCTCGATTGTGAGTACCATATGAAGGCTACCAGTTAGGACCCAACCCTCCTCAGTAATAATGCGGGCCATCTTTTGATGCTCATTAACCACCTTGGCATCACAATATATTTGGTATTGGCCTTGGCGCACTACTTGTTCGGCATCGAGGCATTAGGAACTGGTTCATCTCAGGTTGGTACAAGGGAATCAGAGGAAGATTCGGAAGCAGTGCTGGAACTATAGCCGGAATGCGACTTTGAGCCGGACTGCGACTCTGCTGCAGATAAGGCCCCCTCCTCAGAATAGGGGGCAGTGAGCTCGACCTAGTTTCTAGAAGTAAGTAGCTGCCTAGCCTTGTTCCTCGTGGTTAGGGGGCAGTAGAGGAGCCTTTGGTTATCTCTGGGATGTACTCATGATCACTTTATTCATCTATCAGACATTGGGATGGGGTGGCTGATTTGGACTTGCCCCCCTTTTGCGTAGGTTGGAGCTTGTTTTAGAGCCATGGTACTTATGGAAGACTCGTTAGTACTAAAAAAAAACAAAAGACGGGAGAAATAATTTTAGAACATCAATCGGACTTAGATAAAAATCCTAAAAAACTTTCGGATAGTAGCTGGAATTGTGATCCACGGTAGGTACCTACAATCTAACGATGGAACGATAGCCCGTGGGTCCCCTCCATAGGTCAGGTGGTGGAATATTAGGTTTCATATGGAGAACCACGGATGTGTAGAATGGTTCTTTGATCAAACGAAGGACCATAGTCCACACCGTGGTTCTTGACTTAACCTAATTTTTGTGTGCCACTGGTTCACGGACCCCGACCTACAGTCTGTAGGTTGACCTACGGTCCGTAGGTGGAGGTCGTTGATCAGTGTTGTGCCAGGCATTACACTTCAACTGACAGACAAAGCAAAAATTCAATACACAATCAACCAATTCAAGTCTAAAATAGGAACTTCCACATATTATTCAATAGTTCATCATTCGTAGGGGTTTCAAATTATGAAAAATTCATGTTCAACACAAAGAAACGTTGAAATCGTAAGTTAAAACTGCCAATTAGACCTAGCAACCCATTTATTCTATTTATATTAACCACCCACTAATGTACCATCATTCCAAGGGTATTCTCTAAAAAAAATTCATCCAATTATGTAGGCATTTGAAGTACCCAAGGTCAAGTTCATCGTTGTGACTTCAAATTTGAAACAATGAAATATTCAAAGTTTGGGAGGAATTGATTAACCTTACAAGTAAGCAACGATGGTGAGTGAGTGATAACATGCAAATGCTCCTAGACCAATGGTTACACCAAACCCGGACCTTTAAAGCTTTTCAAGAGAAAATGGAAGTGATGGAAGGTTTCTTTGTGACTTAGGGATAGTAAGGGAAGTGAAATTGGATGGGAAAGATATGGGGGAGTAAATAGAGGAGATTAAGGGTTGAAAATGGGGTAACTGAATGGTTTATAATGGTTGGGGGGGGGGGGAGGAAGTGATTATAGTGGGAAATGATTTAAAAATGAAAGGTTATATTAATTGTCCGGATTGGGTCATCAGAAACCTTAACTTTGGCCCACGAGACCCCCCTCTACGGTCTGTGGGTGGACCTACGGTCTATCGATATAGTCCGTAGGTCATTCTGACACTTAGAAAAAGTTCATAGACAAACATGGGATCTATGGATGCCATCCACGGTCCGTGGATTGACCAACGGACCGTCGATAGGACTCGTAGATCACTGCAACAACTTATTTTCTACAGATTTTGCCTTTTCCTCCCTGCACATGTAGTAACTATTAGTACTTTCTTTTTACATTTTACGGACACTTTTTAGACACACATCCTATTCTATATCTAGCCAACACTAAACAAAAAAATTAATAAACACCTATCTAAAGAGCTACAAAAATTAAAAAGAAAGAAAAACGACTCCTATATTGAAAAGAAAATCCTATAGTTGGGTATATTGTACATCTTGGGTTTCCTCCTAAGCAGCGCTTTATTTAACGTCGCAGCACGACGCATACACCTTGATTACTCAGACTTCATCAAGATAACAAGGCTCTATCACTTCATGTACACTCTCAGATTTCCCTAAGTAAACTTTTATCCTATGTCCGTTCACCTTGAAGCTCGTTCCTTCCTTGTTCTCGAGCTCAACCTCTCCATGTAGAAATACTTCAGTTACTTTGAATGGCCCGTTCCACTTGGACTTAAGCTTGCCAGGAAACAAGCACAACCTTGAATTGAATAAGAGCACTAGATTACAGGCAACAAATTCATGCTTCTCAATCTTCTGATCATGGCACTTCTTCATCTTCTCCTTGAACAAGGCTGGAATTTCATATGCTTTAAGGCAAAACTCATCAAGCTCATTCATGTCATTCAGTCTTTGACTCAATACTGTGCCCAAATCCAAATTTAACTTCTTTAGCGCCCACATTGCTTTATACTCTAGCTTTACAGGCAAATGACATGACTTTCCATATACAAGTTGGTAGGGGGACATACCTATGGGAGTCTTGAATGCGGTGCGATAGGCCCATAGAGCATCATAAAGCGTTCTTGACCATTCAGTTCTGTTGGTGTTCATTGTCTTTGCAAGGATTTGCTTTATATCTCTATTTGACACCTCAACTTGCCCACTAGACTGCGAATTATAAGAAGTGGCTCTATTGTGACGAGCACCATATATATCTAGCAAAGCATTGAATAACTTGTTGCTTCTTTGAAATTCCTCCTTTTCGTTGGCAACGATCACAAGACTTAGGGAAATCATGAGCATCTTGGTGGATGGTAGGCAAGTAATACCTACACTACAAGATCTTATGAGTAGTTTGAATACCACAATGGTGCCAACCAATAGGAAATGAATGAAACGCATCGAATATACTCATCATCTCAACCTCGGGTACACAATGATGAATTACACAAGTAAGTCTTATCCCAAAATAACTTCTTCACGTGACACATAAACTTTTTTCCTTTGGAGAAATGACAAATTCGATGGAACCAAATCTCTTGCCAAGTAATAAGTAAAATTTGCAAACCAAGGGATAAGATAATAAGACACAGTAAATACATGTTCATTAGAAAACACATCATTAATCTCTGCCCCATCTCCTAGCTTAAGCATAGCTTCCTCCACCAATCTGGACAAATGATCGGTGACTTGATTTTCTATTCCCTTTCTATCCTTTACCTCAAAATCGAACTCTTGCAATAAAAGGACACAACCTTTGTTTTAAATCCTTTTTAGTCATCATATACCTCAATGTAGAATGGTCAGTATGCACTATGACCTTAGTATTAAGCAAGTATGATCTAAATTTTTCTAATGCGAAAACCACAACAAGAAGTTCATGTTCAGTCACAGTATAGTTCTTTTGAGCCATATTCAGAGATTTGTTGGCATAGTATATAGGATGAAGAATTTTCTCCCGCCTCTGTCCTAGTACCACACCAAGCGCCACTCCACTCGCATCACACATCACTTCACATGGATGCCCCTAATCCGGTGAAATAATGATAGGTGTTGGTACTAACTTTTCTTTCAAATCCCAAAATGCCCTCAGACAAGCATCATCAAAATCAAGCTTACATTTCTTTTCGAGTAGCTTGCATAATGGGTATGCAATTTTGGAGAAATCTTTCATGAACCTCCAGTAGAAAATTGCATGCCCAAGAAAACTCTGAACACCTTTGACAGAGATTGGTGGTGGAAACTTTTCTATTACATCAACTTTGGCTCTATCAACCTCAATACCTTTCTTCGAAATCTGATGACCCAAAACTATACCATATTTCACCATGAAGTGACACTTTTCCCAACTGAGCACAAGATTGCACTTTTCACATTGTTTCAGTACCTCAGCTAGCTACATCAAACAACAATCACACGAGTCACCTACCACAAAGAAATCATCCATAAATACCTCAACTGTGTCCTCAACCATTTCTAAAAATATCGACATCATACACCTCTGGAAAGTCGTTGGAGCATTACACAACTCAAATGACATCCTTTTGAAGCCAAAAGTCCTATATGGACGAGTAAAATTGGTCTTCTCTTGATCTTTTTGAGCTATGGAGATTTGATTTTAGCCCAAATACCCATCTAGAATACAATACTAGCCCTTACCAGTAAGACGATCCAACATCTGGTTTGTGAAAGGCATTAGAAAGTGATCTTTTTCTGTCCAAACATTTAGCTTGCGGTAGTCTATGTATACTTTCGTCCAGTCACTGGCCTCATTGAAACCAACTCATTTTTCGCATTAGGAACCACAGTGATCCCACCTTTCTTAGGTACACACTTAACATGGTAGACCCAACTACTATCTGTAATAGGATATATGACTCCAACATCCAACCGTTTAATAATTTCCTTTTTCACTACCTCATGCATAGGGATATCTAGTATCCTTTGGTGCTTAATACTTGGCTTACTATCGGGCATGAATTGGATTGTGTGAGAGCAAATGCCCAGTGGAATCCTAATAATATCCACAATACTCCATCCAATAGCCCTATTAAACCGTTTCAGTACCGATACATAGGCCTCTATTTGCCCTTCACTCAGGTCAGCAACAATGATCACAGGCAACGTGCTATCTTTCCCTAAGAAGACATACCTCAGGTGACACTGTAGAGCCTTAAGTTCCAAGTTTGGACCCTCTTCTACACATGGTTTTGTAGGTGGGGAGTCTCGATTCTTCATATCTAACTCCAATCTTTTTGGATTAGGATGGAAATCAAACTTATAAATTCCGGCAACTAGCTCATCATACTCACCATTACCATCACTGTCAAAATTCATCATCACCACTGCTAGCGCATCAACACCTACCCTTTCTTCAATGGATACCTTAGAGTTGTGCCCCTCAATATGATTTGTCACAGATATAGATTTAACATCACTTTCAAGCTTCATAGACCTACAAATGTCAATAGTTACCTCATTATAATTTAATTGGATCTTTATTTGTCCTCTCTCCATATTAACCAACACACACCCAGTATCAAGAAATGGTCTCCTTAAGATGATGGGAACCTCAAAGTTTACCTCATAATCTAAGATCACAAAGTCCGCTGGAAAGATGAATGACTCTACTTTCACAAGGACGTCTTGGAGAACTCCAGTGGGTCTGTTCATAGTTCTATCAACCATAGGTAAACGCATCGCAGTCAGCTTTGGAGCTCCTAAACCCAACATACTATAAATGAACAATGACATCAAATTAATTTTAGCCCCCAAATCACACAAAGATTTCACAAAGTATAGAAACCCATTGGTATAAGGTATAGTGAAAGCTCTAGGATCCTCTTTCTTTTGCTCAAGCGACCTCGTAGCAGTGGCACTACAATTTTGCAACCTCTCATCATCCTCAAAACTGAAAACCCTCTTTTGGTCACCAAGTCCTTCATGAATTTTGCATACCCATGCTGTAACGACCCGAGAACACCCCCTAGTCGTTACTGGCGTATTCGACCTCGAAGAGGCCTTATACAAGCCCTTAGCATTCATCATAATATGTATCATAGAATAAAATCACGGAAAATATAAAACTTCTACTTTGGAAGTTCAACTTCACTTCATAGATGAAAAATAGAATCTAACTTCATCACAATGTACCATCTAGACATAGAAGTATCGAAAATAGGACTTAGCCCTTACATCAATAAGAAGTCTTGCAAATAGGAACTACAACAATGTCTTTCAACATAAGCAAAGTACTAAACATAGAAGCTAGATCATAGGGTCTTGTTCTCGGACTTGAGGACTCACCAACTTGGGGAAGCAACTCCAAGTGTCTTGAGAAGTAAGCTTGAATCTTTAACGGCCCGAACCTAAATGTTTTGGGAAAAAGGGGGAAAATATGGGTTAGTACAACACACGTACCAAGTATGGCTACTATGCATAAAAACCATTGAAACATACATAAAAGGACAATTAGTCAAAACATGCTTTTTACCAAGTAAATCCAATATGCACACAAAGTAAGCATCATAGTACAAACCAACATAATATCATCCCAACATGTAGACAACCCAAGAAATACTAGTGCAATGCAAAGAATAGAATCCCATAACCCTATTCAAAGCCAAGTATCACAT
>JAJOOR010042457.1:0-10417 GCA_036250505.1 Solanum acaule
CCCCCCCCCCCCCCCCCCCCCCCCCCCCCCCAAACGGTCCTCCATAAAGTTTGGTATCGTAACAACAATTTCGGCCAAAGTTGGAGAATTTTTGTAACGACCCATTAGGTCGTTTTAAGTACTAGAATTATAATGACTCTTCCCGTAAATATTAAAAGGTGATGTTGAACTATTTATTTAACTCTGATTATTTAGTTGGTGGATATTTATTAAATAATAAATTTAGTTAATGGTTAATGGGCCAAGTCCATAATTTATTTAATGTCATATACAATTTAGCCCATGTGTAAAAATAAATTAGACTTATATTATTTATGGAAACTGCACAATGTGTGCGGCGTTAAATCCTATGCCGTTGGAGAAGAACGTGAGCACTGCGTGCTCTTCCTTTAGGTAAGAAGTTTTGGCTAAACTTTTACTGTCGAATTGTTGTGGCCTAATTATCTCGTTGTCAGATGTTGGTTTTTTATTTGACTAGTGAAGGGATGTGTGGAGTGTGTTCTTATTGGTGGGAGGAAAATAATTAACACTTAAATTGGGTATTATGTTGTAATGGTTCCTAAAAAGGACAATTTTGAGTTGGCAAATTATGATACATTGATAGGCAATGATAAACAAATAATGGGAAAATATTATATAGGAATGAATTGCTAAGATTATAATTAGGTTCTGGTTAGTCTTTGTATGCAGGTTAAGTACTGTTTCGTATAGTGGGGGGTTGATTTTTGATTTCTTTTATTTTTTATCACATTATAATTTAAGTTTCGATATACTGAAATAGGTAATTAAATATTAGGTGTAATATGAATATAATTAGATTAAGTTATTTTGACGAATATAGAGTTAACCATAGACTTGAAATTTGAGACATATGAGACTTGATAAATTAGTGGTATGAAAGTTTAGGAATTTGATTATAGATTTGGGTGAGTTTTTGGGTCTAGGCTAGACATATAGTTATATGGGTGTCAATGGACTCGTTAACTTATGAATACTATATATTTGATAGATTGGAAAGTTTCGGAGGCATTGAGGAAAGGAAAAGTATTGGAGAAGTAGCTTGCTTGACTTCGGTTCTTCGGTGGAGGTAGGTTATGGTTTATTATATGTGTGTTACTTTTGTTATCGATCTGATCTAAGAAAGAATGCAAATGGCTTGGGCTAAAGACATAACAAATTTGGTAATGTTTTGCAGTTATTCAATGGGTAAAAATGTGTGGGCTATTTGGCTACGATCTTATCGATAGGTATGATGTGTTCTAGTGAGGTATCTAACGAACTTTTATGGTGTGGTAGTACTAGTGTTACATGGAAATGAATACGTCGATTATCAAGTATGAATACAAACTACTTAAGGAGTTATCAGTTGTATGACATGTTCAGATAATGAGATTCAGTGTCGCATTCAAGTTTGAGAAATCAACTAATTTGTTGCTACAGATGCTTGGGTTAAGCATTATTTTTAAGAATTATTTTAGTGATGGATCTTTGATACGGTATTAATGCATTTAGGTTGTGAAGTGTATCTTGAGGATTTTAAAGGAGGATTGGTGATTTTATCTTAAAACTCCAAAGGAGTGGATTGATACCGTAATGACAAACTTATGGATAAAGAGAGTCAGTGAGTATACTTGGGTGAATGCAATTGAAAATTTTAGTTAGAAAGTGTCTATAAAATTGGGTTAGTCCTTTGAATCTGATTAGTATAACATGATTGAGATGTCATGTCGAGGAAAAGGTTCACTTCGTGGTGATGACAAGGGCTTACTGAGCATGATGGTAATACGAGTTAGTGATGGATTGTGATTGAGATGCAACTATAAAATACAAATTGTTGGTTAAACAAATTTTGTATGGTAATAATGACTTGTGAGTATCTAAGGTTGTGATTTTCTACTATTCAGTGAGTAACGTGGTTGTATAGAAAGTTTTGAGAGATGTTGGGGCACCGCTCGAATAGAATTTAAAGGAGCTAGAGTCATAATACATAAATAAATAAATAAATAATAATTAATGGAATGTATGGTAACCTTCAAAAAGAGGTGAGAGCAAAAATATTTTTCTCTAATTGCAGGGGTAAAGAGGAATCTTCAGAGGAGTTGAGAATTGGATTTAGAGACATGTGATTTCATTTGTTTTGCTCTGGTTATGGTAATAGTGTCACGTGTTCATCATATTGATTAAAAACTAGTGGATAAGACTTGACAAAGAAGTGTACATACGTCTAGCTTAAGTGTGATGATAAGTTATTTTGTGGTTTGAGTTTGGTAATGAGTACAGTTGGATTTTTAGTGAAGGATATGGTAAGATCGATGGAGAGTCGATCAATGATATGCTAAGATACATGAAATCATAAAAGTCTTTGAGGCATGAGATAATATTGATAGATAAGGGGATTGAATTACACAGTTGGATTCATAATTCAATCATTTTTTTAGTTGTAAGTCTACATTCGTAGTGATACATTTTGTCAAGATATGAATTTGTAAGATAAGAAATGATTGATTGAATTGGATATTGAGCATTTGGAAGGACTTATGCATGGTTTTGGTCATAAAAATTTTTACTTTTGATTTTTAAAGGACACAAGGAAGAGTTTCACTTAAAAGTTTTGGTTTAGAGTAAGGTAAATGGTCAGAGTGGTTATGATGTTCTGTTAGTACTAAGATTGTTGGTATTAGTAGAGTATTGTGAGAAGTATGTGGGGTTTGATGAATTGAGTATGTGTACGATTGTAATGGGGACTATACTGGTTGATTGTGGGTGGCTAAAAATCAAGGAGATGAGGTTAGATGAATGGAAATGTTTGATATAGGCACTTTGGAAGGAGTATCTTGTTTTCTTCGACCTTGGTTTCGTACATAATTATGTTACCACATACTTCATTTCGAACATGGTTTGAAATATGATTAGCTACCTATACTCACGCATGTTTTTACTTCTATGGGTGGATTCCTCATGGTGGATCGGGTGTACCGATCCTGTGATGTTCTCTTGGTAGGATAAAATGTTTGGGCAGACTTGATTATTTTAAATTTGACATATTTACTATTGTCTTGGAGTAGTTGAAGTATTCCAATGGTCCTACATGTACCACCTTGTTTATGAGAATTTTATAGTAGAGTTATCATGGGTATTTATAATTTTTCGACAATCTTAATATTTATCTAGTCTTTGAGGTCATGTTCTAATTATGTGTGATTGAATGTGGGGACAATTATGTCTAGTTCTACCATTATTAAGGGTGATCTACAATCACAACTACTAATCTAGCATTTCGATAGTGTTGTTAGAGGTTCTATATGCTTGGGCGTATCGCTCAATGAGTGGTTACTTGATTCGTTCCTTTCTTGGGTTAGATAAGTTTGGTTCTCCCTTGATAAGTACATGATGTCTAAAGATCAATTTTTTTTCTTATAACTTAAGCTCGTGGAAAGTTTAAGTTGTAAGAAGGAAATATTGATATAATTTATGATGGTTTGTGCATTATGACTTATGAGTGTGGTGTGGTTGATTCATGTTCACTTCTGGTTGTAGCCAGTATTGACCCAGGAATTTATCATGGCTATGGGAGAAAATATTCTTCCCAATGATTGTGTCAAGGTCTTTGAAAACATGTTGTGGACATGCATACGATTAACTTTGATGGTTATTGTGAATAGTTTTTATTGTTAGTTGAGTTTACATACAATAGTAGCTACCACTCGCGTATTGATATGGCTCCATTTGAGGCATTGTATGGGAGGAGATGTATGTCTCCAATCGGTTGGTTTGATGCATTTGAGGTGAGACCTTGGGTACTGATATTTTCAGAGAACCGTTCAAAAGTGAAATTCATCCAAGAGCGCATCCATTGTTACATGTGTCTATGCTGAAGAAATAACATGGTGATGGGAACTACATTATTTGTAGGAATTCGGTTCTGTTTAATGAGAATCTATCTTATGAGGGAGAGCCTATAGCTATTCTAGATACGGAGGTCCGCAAGTTGAGATCAAGAGAGATTGCCTTTGTGAGGGTCAAGTGGAAAAATCATCCAGTTGAGGATTCCACTTGAGAGATTGAGGTTGATATGCATAAGAAGATATCCACACCTTTTTGTCAATTCAAGTACCGTTTCTTACCCTCGCCTTCTTTGATTGTTCGAGGACGAACGATGAGGAAATTGGTATCTAATGTAACGACCCATTAGGTTGTTTTGAGTACTAGAACTGTAATGACTCTTCCCGTAAATTTTAAATGGTGATGTTGAACTATTTATTTATCTCCGATTATTTAGTTGGTGGATATTTATTAAATAATAAATTTAGTTAATGATTAATGGGCCAAGTCCATAATTTATTTAATGTCATATACAATTTAGCCCATGTGTAAAAATAAATTACACTTATATTATTTATGGAAACTGCACAATGTGTGCGGCGTTAAATCATATGCCGTTGGAGAAGAACGTGAGCACATAGTGCTCTTCCTTTAGGTAAGAAGTTTTGGCTAAACTTTTACTATCGAATTGTTGTGGCCTAATTATCTCATTGTCAGATGTTGGTTGTTTATATTGACTAGTGAAGGAATGTGTGGCGTGTGTTCTTATTGGTGGGAGGAAAAGAATTAACACTTAAATTGGGTATTATGTTGTAATGTTTCCTAAAAAGGACAATTTTGAGTTGGCAAATTATGATACATTGATAGGCAATGATAAGCAAATAATGGGAAAATATTATATAGGAATGAATTACTAAGATTATAATTAGGTTCTGGTTAGTCTTTGTATGCAGGTTAAGTACTGTTTCATATAGTGGGGGGTTGATTATTGATTTATTTTATTTATTATCACATTATAATTTAAGTTTCAATATATTGAGATAGACAATCAAATATTAGGTGTAATATGAATATCATTAAATTAAGTTATTTTGACGAATATAGAGTTAACCCTAGACTTGAAATTTGAGACATATGAGACTTAATAAATTAGTGGTATGAAAGTTTAGGAATTTGACTATAGATTTGGGTGAGTTTTTGGGTCTAGGCTAGACATATAGTTATATGGGTGTCAATGACTCGTTAACTTGCGAATATTATATATTTGATAGATTGGAAAGTTTCGGAGGCATTGAGGAAAGGAAAAGTATTGGAGAAGTAGCTTGCTTGACTTCGGTTCTTCGGTAGAGGTAGGTTATGGTTTATTCTATGTGATAGATAAACTCTTGATAGCAATTGATATTCATTGAGTGATATTGTGAAGTTCTCTATGTACTTGATTGTGTGGTTGGGTTGTGTGGTTTGTGATTGGTCTGAAATCCTGAGACCGTGAAATTTATAATCAAAGTGATGCCTTGAATAAAGAAGGCTTGATGAAATATTGTTAATGCAGTGAAAAGTGGTGATAATAAATGATAAATTAACAGTATTATTGAATCGGGGTGTCACGTTCCGACACGATATTATTGGAAGGGGCTGTCATGTTCCGACGCGGTATTATTGGATCGAGGTGTCTCATTCCGACACGGTATTATTGGATCGGAGTGTCACATTCCGACACGGTATTATTGGATCGAGTGTCACGTTCCGACACGGTAACATTAAAGAAAAAAAAATATATAAACAATGTTATGTACTCAATCTCAAAGAACTCAATTCCCAAAATATCTTGGTTTGGATTTTGTAAGTTTAACAATTAATATATGTTAGGGTTTGGATTCCTTGGTTTTCCCACCTAGGAGGTTAAGTGTGGGTATCCCTCATGACTCGTTTTGGGTCATTACAATTTTTCAGACCCTTTTCCCCAAATATAATTTCATAAAATTATAAAACATTTAACAAAAAGATAATCTATATATCAAGGCTAACTTAAAAAAATAACCTACAATGAAAAAAATCGAGTCAATACTCTTAAAATAAATGAAACTGAAAATATAACACAAATTTCTCAATTCAAAACAAAAATTTTAACATAACTCTTATGTCAAATTTCAGCATAGCATACATAAATATGATTTAAAAGAAAAGGAAAACGCAAGTCTATAACTTTATTCACTAATGAATTCTACTTTAATTTAAAATTAGAATAATAACAAAATTATACTAATTAATATTATTTTAGATAATACGAAAAATTGTATGAAATCAAATGAAGTAAAGGTTGAAAATGATAAATAAATGAAATATAAATAATATAAAATAAGAAAAAAGTATTGGAATATTAAAATTAAAAAAATTAAAATAATAAAAGTAAAACATACAATAAACGAAAAATAAAATAGAAATAAAAGGAAGAAGTTAAAAAGTAATCAGCGTGTAAGCACCGATCTTGCACCCATAGCCTACAAATTGATCAACATTTAAATAGTAAGTTACAAGGGAGAAATTCATGGTGACAAGATACCAACAACCATAGATCCTTAGTTCAAAATTCCCAAAAAAATGACTTGTTTGAATACCAGAGAGAAATGCAAAGACCTCCCGGAAAGACTTGCATAATTCACCTTCAAATAATATTCAACGGGTTTTTGTGCATTCTTCTGCAAGATATTGAAATTATTTAGTTAGAAAACTGTGATGTGTCAAATTTTTCCAAACCACCTAACTTCTCCACACAATGTAAAGATGAAGATGCAAGAGTATGCCTGCCATAATCATGAAAATCTATAGGGTCAAGAATAATAGATTAACAAAGACGCAGGTAGGCATTTATGTTTCTAGAACAAGTGGTGAGACAACTAATTTCACAAAAAAAACAAAAAAAATTAAACTTGTTATTTTTCAATGCGAAGATCAATTATTTTGATTCCTCTCAAACAAAGCCAACAATCGAACGATGCTAACCCCGCACCTTCAGCAATTTGTAGGATGTACACCTCTTTCGCCAAGCTAGTTAAGTAGAAAAAGTTATAAGCAAATTGTCAGAAGGACACTTGTGATGTCCAAAGAGAAATAAGACATCGGACATCATTTACGTTCAATAGGCTATACATAACTAACTTAAAGATTTTTAAATATAGACTTGTCAATGAATTGATTTCTTAAACTTTAATTAACTTTATCAAGTATCAATAACAACAAAAAGAATTCTTTAACTTCTTAGTCAATTATAAGGGCAACCAGTTCATTACGAAAAAGAATTTTAGTGTCACGAAGTATTGCACAAATTTGTGCATTGTAGGGTCTATAAGGTGCTGCATAGAGAGGACTTCTTGGACACACCTTAAGCCATATGGAAGGGATCCATTTTTGACTTGCATACAACCCTGCGTAAGTATACTAAGATTTTTTGAAGGCTCATTCTCGGGCCTCAGTGAAGGCGCCCTTATTCAAAGTAAAGAATTCTTGGAATTGCGTGACTATCATTTTTTACGTCCTTTAATCTAGTCCAAAGAAAATAGGAATCTTATTTTTATAGAAACTGGAAGAGGAAAAGGAAGCTTGATATCAACATTTGGTACTTATTGTTGAATAGTTCTAGAGTTTCACTATGAGTTAGGTGAGTGATTCATTGCTAGAGAAACCAATAATGGGTTTACTTACAAACTCATGTTTCACTACATTCAAGCTCCTAATGTGATTGCTGGTTTAGGCCACCAAAAAAGACCCAAAAAATCTAAGAATATACAACCATAAGATAATAATAAATCAAATTATGAACCGTATGCAAAATAGAGGAAAAACCTATAAGATAACAATAAATCAAATTATGAACCGTATATGAAATAGAGGAAAAAAACATTCTCCTCTAACGACAAGTACACCAACCATGAGATCACTATGATCGAATATGAACTTAGTAGCTGAATTCATCACAATATCTACAAAATCATTGACAAGTAAGCTAACATTCGATGCATGTTATACGAGAGTATTCTAGTTAGCGGAACAAAAAGTATTTGCAAAATACTTGCTTCGAGCTCCAAAGGATGGGACAATACTGGGACATAATCTTGTTATCTACCACCACAAATGGCCCATGTGCACAAGCCACCTTGGAAATTTTCTGTAATAAATCAGAGGCAACAATATGAGATGAAAAGATCATTCTCTTTTTAAGATCAATCTGTTACTATCTATCAACAAAAGTAAAAGCTAAAAATTATACGTGCATAATCTAATATGCCACTGTCAATCACCCATACAAATATCACAAATTAGTCGATGAGGGTTGGTTGAACTTTTCTTAGCCAATAACATGGTTTGGTTGGATATCTCAGATTCTAGACGCGTCTTGGCCTATATGGAAGTTTAGTCTTCTTTGGTTGATAGGATCCGTGGTTATCAGTTTTAGTATGAGGCGTTGGTGGCCCTTAGAGATCACATGTTAGAGGGTGATGGTGGTCAAGCTACCTTAGATCCCGATGGAGTGCTAAGATTCGGCCACATTTGTGTTTCGAGAGTTGGGTATTTGATACAGTTGATACTTTCTGAGGCCCATGAGTCTAGATACTCTATCCATCTGGGCACATCGAAGATGTATATTGATTTGAGGCAGCATTACTGGTGGAGTGGCATGAGGAGAGATATTGCTAACTTTGTTTCCCGTTGCTCGTGCTTCCAGCAGGTAAAGGCCGAGCATTTGAGGCCTAGTGGTGAGTTTCAAAGATTACCCATTTTGAAGTTGATGTGGGATCGCATTACTATGGATTTTGTGCCTGGCCTACCGCGGACTTCTAGAGGTGTTGATAGCATTTGGGTCATCGTTGTTCGACTGACCAAGTCAACACATTTCCTTCATGTCCAGACTTCTAGAGGTGTTGATAGCTGGTACCATGTTATTGATACTCACTCCTTGCTTCTACATTTGTGTAGGTTTTAAACTTGATATCATGTGATTGCTCTTTCTCTCCCATCTTCGAGGCTTGTCAAAGAACTGTTGAGAGGTAGATGTTTGTTATCCCAGCAGGCCCTCTAGTTAATCTTTTTATGTTTTGTTCTATTTGGGAAACAAAGACTTGAGACTTGTACTTATTTGTTAATTCTATACTTTATGTATTAGTGGCTTTTACACGTGACAACCAAGTTTTAGGGTGTTAATAAAATGAATAAGTTTTCCGCTTTTATCTTGTTCTTGCTTTATCTTTCTGTTTTATTTCGTTTCGTTAGGTTGAGGCTGACTTGTCTTGGTGGGAATAGACAAGGGTCATCATGTCCATTTTTGGGACATGACAGTTATCACATGGAAATGAATGTATTGGTTAATGCAAATGAACAAATTATGTTAAGAGGAGTCACACGAACATGTTGATAGTTGGGCGATCATGAAAATGTGATAATGATATGTGTCATTTAATAAAGTGGGATAATATTTGACAAGTGGAAGGAAAGTATTCACACGAATAAAATCAATCGTCAGATAATTTGTCATAAGTCACATGAAAATGAACATAAAATTAATGAAAATGAAAAAATTTTTACCAGAAAAAACATTTTGACAAATTGATTATTACAAATAGTGTGATAATGATATGTCATTTAATGAGGTGGTGTAATATTTGACAAGTGCAAAAAAAGTACGCACTCACACGAAAAATATCAATCATCAGATAATTTATCATAAGTCACGTAGAAATGAACGTATAGTTAATGAAAATGAAAAACCTTGACCGGAGGACTCACACGAGAAAAAACATGTTAACAGATAGGCAATTACGAATAACATGATAATGAATTATCATTTAATGAGGTGGTGTAGTATTTGACAAGTGCAAAAAAAGTGAGCACTCACACGAAAAGATCAATTGTCAAATAATGTATTATAAATCATGTGAAAATGAATGTATTGTTTAATAAGGTAGGGTTATATTTTCGTTGAAAACAAATATCCACATGAAATAATTTTATCGCCAGATAATGACGAATCGTGTGATAATGAATGTGTTGTTTAATGATATTAAGATGTTATTTGTCAGGTTGAAAAAACCTCCACACACAAAAAAAATTATCATTAAATAAGTTATTATAAGTCATGCGGTAATGATTATGTGTCATTAATTGAGTGCAGGGTGATATTTGATAAATGGAAGAAAAATGTTCACTCAAAGAAAGGACACCTGATAAGTAATCATGAATCAAATAATAATAAATGTGTCATTTAATGAGGGTAGGGTTGAGTTAATTAAGACATGTGTCATTAAATTAGATTACAATGACTAATTAAAATCTTAATTATCCTAAAATTTAATTTGTATGTGATATTTTAAAATAAATTAATCATATGAAAAGTCATGTCTTTTTTTAAAGCACAATTTTTTTTTTCATTTTTCATTTACACTATTATAAAATCAATCATATACATAACTATGTTATTTTCTATTTAGTTGTCTTCAGTTCATTGGATAAATACTATTATTATTATTTTTAATGATTTTAAATCTTATGATGTTAATTTAAATATATTCATGATATAATAAAATGTCTTTTAAATCTAGAA
>JAJOOR010042458.1:0-10294 GCA_036250505.1 Solanum acaule
AGTTAAGTCCTTATTATTCTATTCCTTTCCTAACAACTATAAGACCTTTTTATGACCTCAATTCTTTCATTTAAGCCTCTCAAAAGAGAATAAAAAAATAAACCCACCTCCTCTCAAATATTTTCTCTCTAGAAGTTCCCAAAGAAGAGGAAGAAGAAGAGGGAGCTAGGGTTTTGGATTCAAGCCGTTTCGTCACCAAATTTCTTGGGGAATCTTAGTAAAGGTATGGTGATCTTTCATCTAGGGTTAGCTTTCACCCTAGAGTCAATTTCGAAGAAGTTTTCAAGGTTTTCAAGTTTCACAAAAACCCTAAGTTTCACTCAATATCATTGGTTCTTGCATCAAACATTTTCAAATGATAAATTATGATTATATTGATGTTTAATTGATGATTTAAGATGAAAATACTTTATGAACCCATGATTTTTCTCAATTCCTAAATTGTGACTTATGAAATGAAATGGGTTTGTTGATTATGAATGAATGATGATGTATTTATGCCTAGATTTATTTAGATTATTGATTTGTATCATCACCTATGTCTAATTATGATGAATTGTTGGTGAATTGAAGATTGGTGATTATGGCCTTGAAATGGCAAGTTTGACCTAATTACTTGTTGTAATAGAATGATGCTTAAATTGTTGATCCACTTGGAAGGTGGAGATGGTTACTTACTATGTACATTGTGATAATGGACTTGAAGGCATATTTTGATGAATTGAAGTGTTATCATAATATTGTAATGTGAATGTCTAATGTGAAGGATATACATGTGATTTCAATGATAAAATGATAATCTTGTATAGAAAGTGAATGTGTTGTGATTGAAAGCATATTCTCACTTAACACTCATCAATGTGGATGATGGAATATGAAGGGTTCTATAATGTAATGTTGTATATCTTGAATTGGTAGACTTGTGTATCTTATTCTGGTATGAATGAATGTAAAAGTGAACGAAGTATCTTGAATTGGTAGGCTTATGCACCCTCTTTTTGAATGAATGAAAGTATTGTTGAATCTTAAGTTGGTAGGCTTAGGCATCCTGTCTTGAGTAATGAAAGTGTCATGACTTGAAGAAAATGAAACGATAGGCCAATGACATTCCTTTCATAAATGAATGAAGAGGTATTTTAGACTATGGCTTGACTCGGTAGACCTAAGCTTGGTAGCCCTTCATGATGACTCTAGAACCCAATGTGAATGTAAAAACCTTCAATCGGTACACCTAGTGTTGGTAGCCCTTTCATGTGTGAAATGACGACTTTGTATCGATATACCCAATGTTTATGGCATCCTTCTTGGAAATTCAATGAGCTATCCCTAATGTCCCTTGAATCGTAGACTTGGTGATGGTGGCCCTTTCTTGTGTAATATACATTGGGTCGGTTTACCTAGTGATTGGTATCCCTTTCAAGTACAATGATATTAATGTGAATGAACTACTTTATGGGAATGGAAGCTAAGCATCGAGTGGATAAGGTAAGATGGAAACTTTCCCAATGGTAGGCTAGGGTTCCAATAATCATCTCTCTATCCCATAACTCTGTGCCCACACAGGATATTAGCCAACGGATTCTATCCGAGATAATGTTACAGGTTTACCTTAGGAATGTAGACCAACCCTTACGATGTGAGATAGTACATCGGATTTCATGATTTAGTTATGATGGTCTATGTTGGTTAATGCCTATTCCCATCATGTGAGATGTGCACTATGGTTTCTTGAGGAGTTCTACAAAGTGTTGGTAGTAGTATGGGATGCTATCCAAGCATTGCACGAATAGGCTTTGAGAGGGTCATAGTGAGTTCTCTAAGTCTTAATGACTATAGTTTGAATGTCCTCCTAGGAAGAAGTTAAGGAGAATGTTGATCTATTGTTTAATGAATGAAAGTCCTCTAAATGATGTTATTGAGTAATGTTGACTCTCATATGCTTAAATGTAAAGATGCATGCTATACTTGGATTGTATTATGAGTACTTCCTTGTCATGACTTATTGTATATGAATGTGCCTTGTCTATGGTGACTTCAAAGGAGTACTTAGTGTGGGTAGTAGTATGGGATGCTAGTTGTACATTGCACAAGTATGACTTAGAGTTGTCTTAGATGTTGGTCTTAATGTGATGATGTGATTCATGTAATGTTTATGTCTCTTAAATGCTTTATTGTGTAAAGGTGGATAGGATGAATGGTAAGTTCACTTTTGGTGACCTTAAGGTGGTGCCTTAGTGTAGATGGTGGTATGGGACGCTGCCCATACATTGCACAAGGTATAGCTTGAGGGTTACTTGAGGTGGATGCTCAAGGTAAAGGTAAAGGTTTATATGTGATCTTGTTTAAATGTGAATTATGTGCCCTTGTATGTTGGTTATGACTTCTATTATGCCTCTTGTATCAATGTTCATGAGGTTTTACGAAAAATAGCCTAAAAGCTTGACTTTCAACTCAAATGTCTGTTTTAAGCATGTTTGTGCGTGGTCATCATACTTAGTACATCTAATGTGCTAACCCCATTCTTCCCCTTTTATTACTAAAGTGTAGGGTTTGGAGATGTTGGTGTTTTATGCTAGAGGAGTAGGGTTCTAGTGTGCTTGAACATGAAGACTTGGTGAGTCCTCATAGTTTCGAGGACAAAACCCATTGTGTTCCCTTTATGTCTTTAGTATTGTTTATGCTTTTGTATGGGCTAAGTCACCATGTTTTTTCAAAGTATTTGATTGTTTGAGACATAATGTATAGAATCTAGAAAGTCTTCCGCTTGATTTTTTAATGAAAATTTTTTCGATTGTAAAGAAAGGTTTTAATTCCTCTTTGTTTCCAAGTATCTTATGCAATGAATGAGCTATGAGGCTTGTCTAAGAACTCTTTGTGTTCGAGTACGCCGTGTTATGACTAGGGGGTGCTCTCGGGTCGTAACAAACATGGTATCAGAGCACAAGATTTTGGAGTGGTCTTAGATTGTCTCAAACCACATCTTGTAAAGTCTTCTTCATAATGTGAAGCGTGCCACTTTATGAATAAGTGGCTATTGGGTGTTAAGAAAGTTTCACTTCTTCATTCTTCAAGTCGTGCCATAGAGTTTAACTCTATAATATCGTTCCCTTATTCCTTATGTGATGGTCTTTAGAGTATGACCACTTGAAAGGAGTATGCTAGAAGGGTTGAGGGAGAGAAAAGGTTGGTTGTGATGCCAACTATGGATATATGACTTGATAGAGTTGAGATGATATATTGCGATGTTGACTTTAGTATGAATGGGTTGCTTTATGGTTATGTGTGTTGTTGGTAGAACCTGGCTTAGTTATGATGAGTTTTGAGGCATATTGAAAGAGTTGATGAAATGTGGTGTTTTAGTGCCTAGGTGTGATGAGTATGAAGGTTTGGTGATGTCTTGCTCCAACCTTATAATTGAAAGAAGTGAAGCTTAGAAGAGATGGTATAGGCTTACTCCCAAATGGGGGATAATGTGCCTAGATGGTAAGGTCTTTGAGTGTCCTTGATTTTCTTGAGTTAGGCTTGATTGATGTTCTCACCTTAAGAGATGCAATGAGTTTGAGAAGTTTTAGACCTGGTGTGGTAGGCTCATATGAGACCTTGAGTTATGTGGTAAGGTTGATTGTGAGTAAGAGTTGCTTAATGAGGACCTTCCTAGTTTAAAAGTACTGGTATGTTGATGGTTTCTTGTAAAGTTGTGAATGTCTTGATTAAGGTTCCTTTGTGGTGTTCATGATAAGCCTTAGTTGGGTTTACTCCTAAGTGGGGGATGGTATGATGAGTAGTAAGGTTGTTGAGAGTTTTGATATCCTTACCTCTTCCTTCATGTGCCTATTCAAGCCTAAGACAAAGAGTTCCTTTTTGGCTTGTCTCATGTTTTTGGAGTCATGTGTGACATTGTGTTTTCATGTTCTCTTTATTTTATGCATGTTCTAGTTGGATTCTTGTTTAGTTGAGAAAATGAGTTTTCATGATTTATTGTTCCTCATGTTGATATGCATTTAGTTTGAGTTGCTTATATGCTTCATGAGGTTAAATGTTGAACATGCCTAAATGTGTTTATGAAGAAGTTTCACAATGTGCTTTATGGGAAAATTACATAATGTACTTAATGATGTTTGATGAGCATGATATAAGTTGGAGAAGGAAGTTCCTCCAACGAAATGAGAAATGTTGTTGCTTTAATGCGTAATGAGTATGTACATGTAGTTCCTACTTTCTTGTATATGCATTGAGCTTATTGATGTGGAGTTGATGTTTCCTCTTATGTTTATGCATTGAATATGATGTTGCATGATAGTTGGGTTGCTAGTGTCAAGTCGTTTTTCCCTTAATGTATTTTAAGTGTCATTTGAGGGCGAATGTTCCCAACTGGGGGATAATGTAATGACTCGGAAAATGATAGGTTGAAGTAGAGCCTCATCGTTTGGGTTAGTGTGACTTTAGGTTGATGTGTAGGCTGTTTTTATAACTAAATGGAGCACGGTAGAAGCCTAGGGTGAAAACAAGGACCTAGACAGCATGATCGACTGAAAGAAACCTTATTCTTTGAGGGGCTGTTTGGTGAAGGGAATACTTGAACGCCCAAGGGGTTGGGCGAGTCGCCCTTGGGCTCACGTGAGTGCCTAGTGGGCTGCCTATTTGGCCTAGGTTCTAATCTAACTTGTAGCTCGCCAAGTTGGTTGGCGTGTCGCCCATTGTCTCCCCTCCATCACCCAATGGACTGCCCATTTAGTGAGCTCACTGGAACAAAGGGCGAGCCAAGGGTGCACTTGGTTAGTCGCCTAGTGCACTTGGCGAGCCCAAGTGTCCAAAGGGCGAGCTTGGATGGGCAAGGGCAGAATTTTTAAGTTGGAACTTTAAGGGTCCTTGGTTATTTTCCAAAGTTAAGTCCTTATTATTCTATTCCTTTCCTAACAACTATAAGACCTTTTTATGACCTCAATTCTTTCATTTAAGCCTCTCAAAAGAGAATAAAAAAAGAAACCCACCTCCTCTCAAATATTTTCTCTCTAAAAGTTCCCAAAGAAGAGGAAGAAGAAGAGGGAGCTAGGGTTTTGGATTCAAGCCGTTTCGTCACCAAATTTCTTGGGGAATCTTAGTAAAGGTACGGTGATCTTTCATCTAGGGTTAGATTTCACCCTAGAGTCAATTTCGAAGAAGTTTTCAAGGTTTTCAAGTTTCACAAAAACCCTAAGTTTCACTCAATATCATTGGTTCTTGCATCAAACGTTTTCAAATGATAAATTATGATTATATTGATGTTTAATTGATGATTTAAGATGAAAATACTTTATGAACCCATGATTTTTCTCAATTCCTAAATTGTGAATTATGAAATGAAATGGGTTTGTTGATTATGAATGAATGATGATGTATTTATGCCTACATTTATTTAGATTATTGATTTGTATCATCACCTATGTCTAATTATGATGAATTGTTGGTGAATTGAGGATTGGTGATTATGGCCTTGAAATGGCAAGTTTGACCTAATTACTTGTTGTAATAGAATGATGCTTAAATTGTTGATCCACTTGAAAGGTGCACTACAAGAAACTTGCTCTTTAATGACCATATCTTAACGAAGGGATCTAAATCCTATCGTTATATGTGTATTTATAGTGACCAATTCATTTTCAAGACATTAAAGCTAATTTTTATTGCAACATTATCGAAAGACTAATATTTGTTGTTAAAAGTATAATATCCATTCAGTAAAACTAATTTGATTACTAAAAAAATAATCCACTTCTCGGCCCCCTATCCAGTCACTAAAACTAATTTGATTAGTAAAAAAATAATCCACTTCTCGGCCCCCTATCCAGTCACTAAAACTAATTTGATTAGTAAAAAAATAATCTACTTCTCCCCCCTCCCCCCAACCCCTACCTTTTTACCAACACCCTCTCAGCCAAACCCCGCTATCCCCAAAAGAACCCTTAACCTTCTGCATCTTTTGAACCCAAAATAACTTGCTCCGATTTATCAAATTCCATGAAAAACTGTTCATCACCTACGAAAATTGTGATTCTTCTCAGACTAAGAACAGATTAAGGATGTATCATTTCCTTCCAAATTATTGATTTTACTTTTTGTCTTCTCTTTCTAGTTGAGGTAAGTTTCTTCAAAAATCACTAAACCTAAGGATGTATGAAGAACAATCAAATATTTTATTTGTAATATATTTGTGATGAATTTATTTCCAATTATAGATGTCTTGCATGGGAAATTGGTTCATATCAGCAGAATTAGTACAATTTGTTATTTTAGATGGAAGAGTTTAAACGTATATGTTTTTTTTGTTCTACGTTCAGTCATGGTGTGGAAACTATCTATTAAATTGTACCAATTTGATTGATGTTAACTAGAACTTTATGTGTTTGCTTAAATTGGTTATGAATATAATGTCCCTAAATTGCTTATTTCAGCTAATCACTAGTTGTAATTAGTGATTGTGGGATTGGTTATTCTTATGTTCTTCCAATGATCATCAATCAGTTTTTGCAGAAACTATTTTCTACATTTCAGTAATAGTAATTGAATTCTGAAATTGTTAAATAATTTTCTTAATATTGACTAGTAGTAATTGAATTCCTAAGAATTTATAGGAGCCATTAATAATACAACAATTTATCTCAATCCCTCTTTGTTAGTTCCATCTATGTTACCATGAGTTAATTTATTTATGTTGTGAGTACAATTTTGGTGCTTTTCATTAGATATCCGAAATATTCTTCTCGAAATTATTACTTTATTGATGCCTGTTTCTTTTGATATAAATAAAGCTGAGGTTGTTGCTTCCGCAATTTCTTCAGCTATCATAATGATTGTTACTACTACTGTTTTAATTGTTTCTTGCGGATATAATATAATTTTTTATTGAGGTTCCCTTATCTCGTGATGATAGTAATTTGTCGAATATTAATGTGCAGAATATTATTAAACTAACAGATTTTTTCCTAGGATACAAACTAGAACAGAGTTCAATATCCATCATTGTACCTCTGTCGCTTTTATCCATCGATATTATCAGTTGTTTCAGTGATTAAATTTTTCTTACTACCAATAATTTTCTCGTGGCAATGACAATTATAATTTAGTGAAGACAGTGCGGCAAGCAATGGAGGGATTGGCTTCTCAACACGAGAACTTGGATGGCAGGCGACTAATACAACTGCTGGCAACTGAAATTCCTTTTAACATTTATGCTTAAATATAGATCTCAACCTCTATTTCAATTTCTTTCACCACCTTTGGTATTGTTACTAATCCAATTCAGATCCTTATTTTCACTATGTGAAGTCCTGCCACATTGATTTTGTTTTCATTTATACTTATCTCTGATGGGCTTATTGAACTATGTTTGAATGATGTTTCGTGAGAGTTGGTTTAAGAGAAGAAAATTTTAAATGCTCAAGCAAAATATTAGTTCTACCATGAAAAAAATGCAAGAAACAGTGTGTATGTTGATCATTACATATTTAAAGTACCCTCGGTTTTAATTAGGTACCTTCCAATATCCAAGGGATATAAATCCTGAAATTGGGCATCCTAGGAGGATAGCTTAGGATATTACATATTACTCCCATGGTTGAATATTTTGGCTCTGTGTAGATGTGTACTGCAGATTGGGTTTACTGATCATTAGTTGTGTAGTAGAGTCTGTTGTGGCAGAGGAAGTCATCGGAGAAGAGTCTGAGTGGTGAAGATGAAAGCTCTGCCGGATTCATTTCATCCCATTTTCCTGATGATCAGGTTTCTTCTTTTTCAACTAATTTCTTACTTCCATATAATTTTACCCTGTAACTTTTCCCCGAAACTCCTGCCTTTGCTGATAATATGAGGTGGCAGATGTACGGTACAAAAGATAATGAAATATTGGTGTAGTGCAGTCCCCATTTCTTGATGTATCCTCACTAATGGATCGTTATTTGTTTCTAAAGGTTCTTCTGAATCACAACATTCAATCACCTGAAGTCATATATAAAACAGTTCCCACCGATGCAGAACTTGATGAAACATTCAAGACACTATCAGCTAAATTATCATAAGCTCTTGTGAACAACCACGAGAAGGAAAATTTGGTAACGAAATATTCGAAAGTAACCAGAGAAGTTCTCTCAGGTAGAACCTTGTTTCCTATCTTATGTTGGAACTCGTTCTCTCGCTTTAATAGCGGTCATTATTGCCATTCATTAACAATAATAGTATGATATTTGGTCCTTCGTCCATAGTTTTGATTGTTATTAATCAAATAAGTTTCATACATGAAGCTACATAGCAATCAATTTCGTCTTCCTGGTAATAATTCAGTTTGTATCTTTTAATTACTTTTCATGTCCACAGAAACACTAAATATTTTTTGGTTGTCTTTAATGTTGAAACAAACAGAAATGCCCGGAGTGGTATTTGTATATCTCAATACTAAGAAAACCCCGAATACAACTCATTCACAGGATTTTATGGGGCTCACTGGTGATGAAACAATAGAAATCCCAGATTTTCCCACCAAAATCCAAGATAATGTAATGAAGCTACATAGAAATCAATTTCGTCTTCCTGGTAATAATTCAGTTTGTATCTTTTAATTACTTTGCATGTCAATGTTGAAACAAAATAGAAATGTCCGAAGTGGTATCAGTATATCTCAATACTAAGAAAACCCTGAATACAACTCATTCACAGGATTTTATGGGGCTCATTGGTGATGAAACAATGGAAATCCCAAATTTTCCCACCAAAATCCAAGATAATGTAATCATTGATTTGATTGATACATGTGATCATTTCTTTGTGCATTCAGCTCAAGCTATCTCAATTGTAACCATCATTTTCTAGTTAGGTGAAAGATATGATCATTAGTTTAGGTGATTCATGGGACAAAACCAAGTCAGTCCCTTCTTTTCTTGTGTTGTCACGTAAAAGGCTCTTCTTTCAGGTTACTTTTGTTTAAAAGAGTAAAATAACATAACTTTGAAAAGTACCATGTTTGTCATTAAGGTGCATATGGTTGAACTTGTGGCAAATAGTTTCTTTTATATTCTATTTCCTTTTCATCAAGTGTAGGACAAGTTTAATAGCTAATCAATCAACTCTTGTTTCAATCATTTGTGAATAATCAGATATGTCTGCTTAGATTTTCTTTAATTCAAATTTATTCAGTTTTTCAAATTTCCAATTTCTTCTTTGCATTTATTGAAATCATTGTGAATGAGTGGTTATGTAGCTGAAGTAGATGACCGAAAGACCATGTTCAAATTTTCTAGGGACACTACTAGTAATGCAAGTAATACAACTTCAATTGATGTTAGGAGTTACGTAGCTAATATAAATTACATAGGTTTTGCATCTGCAGGAACTAGAGGTTGTGCCCAATGGCCACGATAGCATTGTACGAAACTTGTTGTTGTTCTGGTTGCTATGATTTTGATATATTGGCTGTATTTGATGATGCAATTAGAGATGGGGTTCATGTCATTTCTGTATATTTGGACCCTGATGCTCCCTAAGGAGATTATTTAAGTGATGCTATTTCTTTGGGGTCATTTCATGATGTTTGTAGTGAGAAAATTGTGGTGGACTCAATTGAAAATACATGTAACATACCGGTCACAACATCCGAAGAACTCTCTTGATCACCTCGGGATTGGAGAGCATAGAAGTGATTCTTCTTAGGAGCATCGAGATTTGGGCCACTTTCTTGTGCTTGAGCATTTTCCCTTCCTTGAGCCTTTAGCATAGGGCAGTCCCTCCTCATATTGCCGCTCTTACCACAACTATAGCAATTACCCGTGCCAACTAGGCACTTGCCTTCATGTTTTTTACCACACTTTGCACAAATAGGCTTCTCAACATAAGGACCACCATCTTTTGCTTCTTGAGGCTTGGGGGTAGACACCTTACCTTTGTTGACCCTTGGAGTGTTAGGAGGACCTTGGTTGGAAAACCACTTTTTGAACTTTGGCTTATCTTGGATTTCAAACCTAACCTTAGAAGAATTTCCATCATCGGTCCTTGACCTCTTCAATTCTCTACCAACTTTCTTAAGCTTTTGTTGCTCAATTTGTTCGGCATGAACCATAAGACGAGAAATGTCCATGCTTGGGATTAGCATAGCTGACCTACATTCATTCACTACAAGATCGGATACCCCCATAACAAATTTATTCATTGTAGCTCTAGAGTTTGACACCAAAGTAGGAGCATGCTTGGACAATTGAGTGAACTTGAGGCCATACTCCTTCACACTCATACCCCCTTGACGAAGGTTGATGAATTCTTGCATTTTCCT
>JAJOOR010042459.1:0-10454 GCA_036250505.1 Solanum acaule
AAAAAAACGACGTGGGTTCATCAATTTTATTTTATTTTTGAAAATTAATGGACATATGGTGATTTTTAAAGTGTAAAACTGCAGATAAAGAGCATAAATAAAAATAACGGAAACATAAGATTAAAAATTTATGTTTAAATAATACATTAACAATGGAATTGAATAGTTAAAATGAAACAAGGTTGAAATGAAGTATCAAAATGAAAATTAAAAATAAGTTAAAAGGGTTATGTATGTATTTGACCTAATAATAATAATAATAAATGTTTTTAGTGATTATGTATACATACTCCATTCATATTTTTTTTAAAGAAATGTTTAATATTCCCTCCCCGCTCATCGTTATTTGTTCAATATAAGAAAAAAATTCTAAATACGTCACTAATTGTCGTTATATACAACTAGTAGTAAGTTAAATACTACAATGAATTCATAACGAGACATATACACACACTTGAGTGAAGCATAAAATAATAACTAACTTTTATAGTCGGTTATTGCTAACTACCTTAGGCCTAAGATCATTTCCTCCCGATATATACACACTTGAGTGTATCATAAAACAATAACTAACTTTTATAGTCGGTTATTTCTAACTACCTTAGGCCTAAGATCATTTCCGCCCTATATATATGTGTGTATTATGAATTATTAGTTTGTAGGAAGCGAAAAAAAAAAAAACTTCAGAGCTGATTCTCTTATTATCTTCTTCCTCCACTCCCCTCTGTGTTGCTTGAAAGTCTTGAAATTCATCCGATAATTTGCAGAAAATTCAGAAGTGTCTCTAATTAAGGTGCTTCTACTGATCTTCTTTCTATTTCTTTTAACTCTTGTGTTGTACATAATGAATTAGGTTTTGATAATTCATCCAGTACACTTTTCTATTTGTACCACTTGATAGCATAGAATGACATGACGAAAAAATCTTCTTCAAGAAGCGCTGCAACTGCAACCTTGTTGAGAACTACAAAAAATTAGAGGCAAAAAAAGAAATTTTGAAGGATTAATTGAAGAAAGAAAGTGACTTCAGTCCTGTAACTAGTGAATTTCAAGTAGACAATAAGAGTTTTTAGGCAGAATGCCTTCATTGTTAGGATTTGGCGATGCAGTTCAAACTATTTGAAGATTACAGACCAAATTACTGATGAATCTTTCCCATTTCCTCCTTTTTACGTTATGACTTGTGTTAAGCTTGTTTGTATCATCGGAAATTCGAAACTCTATGATGGAGTATGTATTAATTTGTTGTCACTTCAATGTTATTTTCTACATGACTTCTTCACTAACTTTTTTCTTTCCACACGACTTGATTTTGATATGCTTTACTTGAGCTGAGGCAACCCTCTATGTTATGTTCACAAGGTAGGGCTAAGACATGTACATGCCATCCTCCCCAGACCCCACTTGTGGGATATGTTGTATTGATGGGGCAAAATTAATTTGTTCATTGAGAATAATTTGACTTAATGCGAATAATTTTACACTGCTACTTAGAACTCGTCAACAAGATTAGAGATGATGGTGTATGAGAAAAGTTGAAGGTCGTTTGATCATTTTCTACACAGATCACCAAATTTAGTCTTTTAGTGCGGTATTATAAAATGAGGTAGAAATGAAATCTCTTACATGGAAATTATCTCAAACGATTTTCTATCTTTAGGAATCATTATGGATTTAGCTAAGATATGAATAAACAGAAGCAGAAAGTCCATTTAGTTTATCCAATTAACTAGTTGTCACTAAGGTTAAGTAGTTGTTACATCACTTACATTAGGCATGGCTCGGGATAAGTTAGATTTATAGAACATCTAGTTTTAGAGAAACCCTGACGCTCATTTAAAGATGGACTCAAAAAATATATGGAGAAGAACTAGTTTGGGCTTGAGGGGTCTGTACTTAATTATTATTTGGTTAGGAGAAGTAATTGGATCATCTTTTGCATAGTCTGTTTTTGGATACATTGTAACTGCTAGTTCCAATTCTCCAACCCTTGATTAGGTCGTTTCCAAAATTTTGAGCTGGGTATGTAAGCCAATGCAATATGCATAGTTTTAAAATAACTTCTGTTAAACGAATGGTTTGCAACCTATTGAGTTTAATGGGGCACCTGTGGAATGATATTAATCACTATGGTTCATGATTCCACTCTGTTGCATATCATTTCTACTCTTAAGACCACTCTGGCCAGTTTTCTCATGAGATTCTTTTTGCTGCATAGTGTACATAATCACTACATAAATCTTTAACGCTAATTAATTAACGGCAATAACTCAATATGTATTTTTAATAGCAATTAAGTATAAGTCCCTAAAGTCTTTAGCGACATTTAATCAAATGACACTTAACTAACGCCTATAAACACTTTAACACTCTTTATTAATATGTCTATTTATTACCGCTAAAAAATGTTTTTGTTGTAGTGAATCATGAAACCTCTAACTGAGCCAAGAGTATCAGTGCCCGAAGACCCTGCGATTGCTCAATTGAGTTTCTTTAGAAAGGTAATTTAGTTTTTTTTTTTGTACTAAAGTATTACTCCCTCCGTTTCACAAAGAATGACCTCCTTTCCTTTTTAGTCAGTTTAAAAAAGAATGACCTATTTCCTTTTTTGGTAACATTTTACTTTTTGCTTTCCACGTGACATGTTTAAGACCACAAGATTAAGGGCAATTTTGTACATTTGACATAACATTAATTTAGGACCACAAGATTCAAAAGTCTTCTTTATTTACTTAAACTCCGTGTCAAGTCAAACCAGGTCATTCTTTGTGAAACGGAGGGAGTATATATTGTCTATTAAAAACATAATCCTTTCTTTGTTATTTTTAGGTCAAATTTACATGGGTGGGCAAAAATTGCCTCCTTGGCGTCGACAACCAAGGAAAATATGGTAAGTTTATTATTACATTACTGAGTTTTATTTTAAACTATAGTATAAAAACTTTGAGTTAAGTGGTCTTTTGATAGAGTCTACTAGAAAAAACTTATGTATGTATTTGTTTTGTGTATTATTAGTACTTTGTTTGATATTTTTTTTCAATTTATGTACATTCTATTGTGTATTAATGTGTGCATTGTTAATATTATGAGATTTTTAGGTATTAGCAATGCAATGATTTTAATGCATGCATTAACATGATAAAAGACTTAATTGCCCCTCAATTTTTATTTTTATTTTTACATTTTTTCCACTATAATAGTGGAGGGTGTCTTGTAAATATTTTTTTTTTATGCAATGCATACTATTTTTGATGCATCAAATCAAACAATTCATAAGAATAATCTATGTATAATTAATACAAGCATAACTAATACAAACATTACTAATACACTATAATTAGCATTAGTCTTATACGCTCTACCAAACGAAGGTGTTTTAGGATAATATATCATATCATCATATCATATATGATTAAAGTGGAAAGATTCGAAGTTAAAAGTTGGATTACATGAATTTTACCCATGCTATAAATCAAAATTTTATAAAACATTTAACTGTTTAAATATTAAATTGTATCATTTTAATTAAAATGTTAATTAGTAAATCCAAAAATCCTTTCATAAATAATATGATTTTATGATAAATAAAGAAATTTAATAATTTAAAAGGGTGTAAATTCGGAAAATAAAAAGACATAATATCCTATTGTATTTTTTATTTTCTTTATATTTTTTTTCTATGTTTTTTGAGTGTGAGTTTTTTCTCTATTAGATTTCTTACTTTAGTTTTCTATGAATGCATTATTGCGGTAAGTTTATATTTTTATTTGGGCTCAAATAAGTTTTTTTTTTTACCAAAATCGTCTTGCCATACATTGGAGTATACTGTTACATCAGAAAACTGAAAGGAGGAAAAATAACCATGCCTTTGAATGTCTCATACTACACTAACAAAAACATTTGTGGCTCATAATGCCAACTGTATCCAAACTAACTATGCGTCATTATCATGGTAATGATGCAACTTGTACAATAACACTTTTCCTTCGGCATTTCCCAGAGCCATGAATCCAAGCAGCGATTTAAAGTTTGCTAACTATTAATCGAAGTTTAAAAGATATGTTTGTTGTTTAAAAAGAATTAATTTGTAAATATTGAATTTATTACTCATAGAATTTTAGTTATTTTAATATATTTATTAAACTAGTTTTGTAAAACACAAAAGTATATAAGATTATTTTGTATAACATGATTGTTTTATTGAATTGTATTTTAAGAATATGAATGTAGTTTTATGTCGTGTCAATTTATAATTCACATCGAAATTTGACATGAACTTATTCAACCTTTTTATTTAATAAATTTATCAGTATATGTCTAATTCACATCTATAAAATTTGATAACTCGTACTAAATTGCAGGTATCTGTTGGGCTTATGCTTCGACCGAAGCAATTACAGCCGCTTATGCTATCTTGAAGGGGGAGGTGATCCCACTTTCAAAACAGCAGTTGGTCGATTGTATCTTTATACACTCTGGCCAACCCGAAGAGTTAAAATTCCTGAAATGGGGAGAGTCTTTCCCTTACAGTTATGGTAGAGTATTTGAATATGCGAGGGATTATGGGATTATTTCTGAAGAAGTGTACCGTATACGGGGATAAGGAACACTTGTAAATGTCTCGATCCAACAAATATGGTTGGTATATTAATATTTATTGATTTATTTCTATTAATCTTATTGAAAATATCTTGTTTTACTTAAATAATTTCTTTTTGCAGATTCCAAAAAGGGGTGCGTGCAAATGGCTATCCGCGTTGGATCCGTCAAAAGGAGCGGTTCTTTGATTTTTTTATTTTTTATTTTTTATAGTATATAAATTCATTTTACTTTATTTAACATTTTTTATATATTTGCAGAAGTTCATTAAGATTAAGAGGTTTGAGGTTGTGTGGGAAAAGCATAATGGCTTAGGAATAAATGATATGAAAAGGATTGAAAAAGTCATCGAACAACCACTCACATGTACAATACCGTACGCGCGGAGCTTTTCTAAACATCGTGGGAAGGTAATATTAAATGTATTTTCTTTCTCATGTTGTATTTTGTCTATTTTATCACATTCTCATATTGTATCTTGTGTATTTTATCACCTTTTCATGTTGTATCTCATGTACTTTATCACTTTCTCATGTTGTATCTTGTGTATTTATAGAAAGTATACATGGGCCTAACGGAGAAAGAGAAAAAGATTGCGGCAAGAGAGACTCACCAAAATTGCACGCCATCTTAATCGTTGGATACGGAAAAGAGAGGGGAGTTGAATTTTACGTGGCAAAAAACACATATGGTAAGAAATGGGGTTACCGTGGATTCGGAAAAATAGTACGTAGTTTAGTTATAGATTTGGTTCGTCCTATTATAGAGGAAACTCAGCACCATATATAGCTTCATTATCAGAAACATTTTCCAGTAGAAAGCTAACCTCAATAAATTAATCAAAATTGGTCTCTGATGTGTTTCATTCTCAACTTAGAATGCTTTTCCACCTCTACAATGAGATTTTCTTTGAGACTACTACTATACAATATAAAAACACATTATTATCTTGAACAATGTGACATGTCAGATGCTGTCACATAAAGTTAGATAGAGAACATAGTACACTGCCTAGAAAAAACTTAGCCTTCAATTGTTGCTACCTAAATTTTATTTTCTTACAAATGTATACTAATAACATATCAAATATCATAAGATTGAATTTGCAATATCAAAAATTTCGATTTTAATATCTACTATATCATGTCCATCCATAATAAGAGAAATGAATCTTTGAATTAATTAAGACTTACAATCACATCACATAATTAAGGCCATTAGAATAAATAATATTTCAGTACAACTTATATATTTTAAATTTAAAATCACAAAATTTAAAAGATATATTTACAAATTGTGATGAGATGATTGGTATTTCTGTACTCTTAGTTATGCGTTTGCCTTGAAAATGAATAAAATTTCGTGGGAAATGTTAAACCCCTAAAGAAAAAGAAATACTACTACCAATTGTTATAAAGAGTTGTTTAACGTGTTTTAAATCAAGGGTTGTGGTAGAGTGGAAATTAGTAAGTATTTATTCATCTTTAATCAAGAGGTCTTGGGCCTTTTGAATTTATTCGGACTTCAATATGTATATCGAACACTGAAGAATAAAAACGAAACCGAATTTAGTCTGAAAAAGTGTTTTAAGCATGAGGTAGCTAAGTTCAACTCAACCATAGAGATGCTCAATTAGGGGGTGAATCAGCCGTTGGATTTGAATTAACGTAGGATTCTCAGTTTTTTTTTTTTTTTTTTTTGTAGGATTCTCAGTTGAGTACACGTTTTACTACCATTTTCCCTTTACCTCTTCTTATTATCTTTTGCTTCCATGCATGGATTTCTCCTCCTAATTCCAAATATAGAGCTGTAACTTGTAAAATACAGAAATTGGAAAGAGACAGTAAATTGCTAATACTTCTTCTGAAATTACTTAGTTTGGCCTGTATAGCTGTATCATTAGTTTGGAAAGAGAAATCCATCTTTTATTTGAGTCGAGGCCGAGGGTCTATCAAAAATAATATCTCTACCTCATGAAACAAGAGCAAGGTTTGCGTATGCTCTATCCCTCCAGACTCCACTAGTGAAATTTCACTGTCGTTGCTGCGTATCATTAGCTTGTATGGTTAGTAGAATGCTATACAGAGTTAAAGTTACGTTGGTGTTTTTACTTGATCATTAGATTCTTATTTTATTGAATTTTCATTTAATTGATCAAATGGAAGAAGTTCAAGAATTGAATCATGTTTGCATGTTGTGCAACAAAAGTTTCCCTAGTGGTAGATCATTAGGGGGGTACATGAGGTTTCATTTTAAACTCCTCCGCAGCTCCCACCTTTTTGTTCTTTGGCGACTCCAACTCACAATTCTTTACATAATTGAAGTGCCACTATGAACTCTTATACAATTGCTATTTATTTTTTGTCAAACCCGCTTTGATCTCTTGTTGGATGATTACAAATAATAACTATGTCTCAATCTCAAATAAATTGGATCGGAGTCAATTATATGAATCCCACTTCTCTGTTCAAGCTAATTTAATTAGACTTGGTCTAGGCTACCAGAAGGTCCATGATTAAATGGTAAAACTAAATCCCTTAATAATCACATATACAATATTTAGTATAGCCAAGTCCACTTGGACAATATAGACACGACGTGCGATGAGTTCTCTATAAAACTCTGTCTGTCCACTTGATCCAAAAAACAAACAAAAAGAATCTCCTAATTCGTTTTATAAAAAGGTAATACTAACACATTTTTTCATCAAAATATGTACTACTTCTCTTTAAAAAAAAAAAAAACAGTACCTAATTTTCGGCTCCCTAACTTCCAAAAGTTAAGCCAAAACTAACTTCCTTAATTAGGCCACTTTATTAACAAGAGTATAGTAATCACTTTCTCCTCATAGACAGCATGAGTTTGTGCATGAGTTTTAACTTCAAATTAAATTTCATCAAGCAAAATGATAATTTGTTCTATTCATGGAAAATTTGAAGTCCAAAACTTCATTATGCAAAATAAATAGTGTATGATAATGTTGGAAGTGGTCCTTTTCCATCCAGCTGAACAACTTTCCATAACTTAATTCAAGTCATTTTCATCAGAATAAAAGAAAAATACTGGTTTGCCATTCATGTTAACATTTATAATACTTAAAGCATTTGTGAGAATTAAACCAAAAAGCTTTTCATTACTAATTATTGAAGAGAAATTTCTAGTGCATTTTTTTTTTTGCAAACGAAACGTTATTTATGTTAAAATTTCACAAATAAAGTAAAAAGAAATCTCACACTATTTATATTAATTATGTGAAACAAAGTAACTTTTCGTGATGATGTAATCATACAACTCACATGAGATCACAAACTATATTAAGTAAATAAAAATATGTTCTCTCTAACCATTTACACTTTTAAAGAAAGTAATGACACACTTCACCAAGCCGCGTTGCTTAAATTATTTGTTCCTTGGTGAACCATACAAAGAATGCAATGAGCTTTTTAAGTTACAATGTAAACTTAGTAATTAAGAATTATTCTATATACATCATAATTAAATCTTACTGGTTTCATAGAAGTTGCTTGGAATGTGCAAATGCTCCTTCCCTGAAGGGCATCTATCATTTCCAAATAGATAAAAATGTTTTTATTAAATCTCTTTATAAATGGTCTCATTGTTATTCAAAGAAACAGTCCACTGGCAGAAAAGTCAAAAATTGATAAACATATAATGATTTAATTATTGTTACTTTTATATCTAGTTGATTTTTTTACTTCTTTTTAATTATGTGAATGAAGTAAAGTCAATGGGCTGTCGCAAAAAATCGTTTTTGTTTACAATGGTTATCGTTATATACAAAGTACTAAAAATAGTATAACTTGACAATTATCCTCGCCGTCTCAAATTATCTGTCATAATTTTTAAAAATAGTTATCTCAAATTAATTAGTATTTGTCATTTTATTTAGAATTTTTTTAAAAATTAACAATATATTTCCTATTTTATCCTTGATAGTAATTGTTGTTGAAGACTACAAAGTATAAACACTTCAATAAAGTAAATTTTTAACAAGTAGAGATTATATCTTAAAATATAAATAAAGATTAAATAGCCAAAAACTTCTCTTAATAAATGTTTAATAAGCATATAGAAAAGAAATACCATAAAAAATTCAAGATTAAAGGAGTATATTTGGTAATCGTAGACGTTGGTTTCTACTCCTATTAGTTAGGAAATAAAGTAAATTCTTCTAGACTAAACTAATTAATGCTTCTATAATGCAATTCCTTCTAGACAAAACTAATGCTTCTAAGTTAAGCAAATGTTAATAAAATTCTTACATGTCGATAAATACAATGACATCAGTTTCCGATATAATTCCGTACATCTTGATTTTTCCACTTTTGTTTTGTTAGTCAATTTCTTTACATGCATTTTCGGTAATTTAGTTCTTTGCCAATTTTAATTTGATTTATAGTCCTTAAAAGTCCAAAAATATATTCCATGTAAAAATAACTTATAGTTTATTAAGATATCTTAATAAACGATATTTTTTTCTTAAAAATTAATCCACTTGAAAGTGTTATGCTATAATATAATCGTTGCAACATGTGGTTAACAATGTCAAGTCCCTAATTACTTGTCTACATTTTCTTTTTTAGTTGTTCCTAATTACTTATCTATTTTGACAAATCAAGAAAGGACAATTTTCTTTTACCTATTATACCCTCAATTAATTATTTTTGAAAAGGGTAGAACTTTTTGAAAATCTTAAGTTTTTAATTCATCTACTTCATAATTAATAGGGGTAAAATGGTAAACCCACTATATCAATTATTGTTTTCTTAATAGGTGTGTCAATTCAAAAGTGAACAAGTAATTAGGGACAGGGGATTATCATATAAAGAAATTAAAGCTTGATCAACAAAGACAAAAAAACATTAAATGATTTCTTTTATTTGTCCTAACCTTAGTAGATATAGTTATTTCATAGCTATTACTGATGAAAGATAATAAATATCACAAAATTAATCGAAAGTGTGTGTAAGCTAATCCGAACACCAAAGTTATTAAAAATAATAATAATAATAAATAAAGCTCGACCAAAAAACCAAAAGTTAATTG
Organism: Solanum acaule; assembly: GCA_036250505.1. Classification (NCBI taxonomy): domain Eukaryota; kingdom Viridiplantae; phylum Streptophyta; class Magnoliopsida; order Solanales; family Solanaceae; genus Solanum; species Solanum acaule. The sequence continues at coordinate 9,667 of JAJOOR010042459.1, forward strand.
AAAAAACCAACAAAAATCAAACGGACAAAAGATGATTTAATTACTTTAGTTCGATTTCATAATTTAAAAATCAAGTTAATTAATTTAGTTTCTTTTTTAAACTCATAAAAATCATGAGTATTCAAATTCCTATTTTTAATTTCGGAAAAGGCCCAAAAATACCCCTAAACTATTCGAAAAGGTTTAAAAATATCCCTCATTCACCTATCGGGTCAAAAATATCCCCCCATCCATCTTTTTGGTCCACAATTACCCTTAAAACTAACAACCTTTTATTTTTTAATTATTAGTATTATTAATTATTATGTGGCATCTTTCTATTGGATAAATTTAAATTTCAACCCACCAAAAAATTTTCTACCCATTTGACCCATATCCGACCCAAACCCAATTAAATTTTTTATCAAAAATAGTAGATTTGATCATCTCCTCTCTTCCCCTTAAACCTAATAACCTATTTTCTTTTTTTCTCTTTTCTTATTCAACAATTTCAAGATAAAATTAATGATTGAATCAATTAGTATTTAAATTTGAAATTGACATATTGGTATTTGAATTTGGTCATATCAATAGAACTAAAAAGCTCTTCTTGATTGTGTTTGAATTTGGTCTTTCTTGTTTCTTCCTTTTGGTTCACACCCATGTGAAAAGATTCAATTTTTTAAGGGGAAGTTGCACTAGATAGCTCTTCTTAATCGTGCTTTTATGGTGACATTGAGGTAATCTGACTTGGGTCTTGTTTCTTTCTTCCTTTTGGTTCACACCCTTTTCAAAAGATTCAATTTTTC